>CAUYPK010135652.1:0-33553 GCA_963574355.1 Loris lydekkerianus
GGAGCTGGAACATATTCTTCTTAGCAAAGTATCTCAGGAATGGAAGAAAAAGTATCCAATGTACTCAGCCCTACTATGAAGCTAAATTATAGCTTTCACATGAAGGCTATAACCCAACTATAGCACAAGGCTATGGGGAAAAGGCCAAGAAAGGGGAAGGGAGGGGGGAGGTTTTGGTGGAGAGAGGGTAATGGGTGGGGCCACATCTATGGTGCATGTTAGAATGGGTACAGGCAATTGCACTAATGTACACAGCTATGATTTAACAATAAAATATAAATAAAAAATAAAGTGACATAACCTAAAAAAACAAACAAACAAATCCCCCCAAAAAACTGGGACTCTGAAGGCAAAGTACATGCACAGGGCTTATTGAGGAAAGGGTTCAAAAGTCAAGTTTGGTGAGGCAAAGAATCTTTGCCAATGCAATGACATTTAATAGGAAACTTAAAGGATGAAAAGTCAACTTTAAAGTTTGAAGGTAGTAGCAATTGCAAGAAATAATTTTCACACCCATTATGGGGGAGCAAAGGAAAGAAGTCTGTGTTATTAAAATTTAGTAACATACAAGAGAAGTCCCAGAGAGATGAAACTCAGACCTTTGAAGACAGAACATTTGCGCAGGTGTCTATAAGGTTGGGGGAGTCTGGAGTCTGGTTTTGTAAATGATGGAAAAACGCAACCTGAATAGAGTTGCTGCCAGGGCTGTCAAGAACGTAAAGAAGAAAGCCGGTTGCAGGTGTTACTCTTTCTTTCTTTTTTTTCTTTCTTTCTTTCTTTTACCACCCTAGGTAGACTGCCATGACATCACAGGACTCACAGCAACCTCCAGCTCTTAGGCTTATGTGATTCTCCTGCCTCAGCCTCCCAAGCAGCTGGGACTACAGGTGCCCACCACAACGCCAAGCTATTTTGTTGCAGTTTGGCAGGGGCTGGGTTTGAACCCGCCACCCTCGGTATAAGGGACCGGTACCCTACTCACTGAGCCACAGGCGCCGAAGTAGACAACTGGAAAGCAAACAGAAGAGGAAATCTTCCCTCTACTGTCCTCTGCTGGCAGAGCCTACCAGGTACAATCTGGCAAACCAAGGATGCAGGTTTGTAGCGGTTTCACCGCCAGCATTGAAGAACTGAGATAAAGAGAGGGTGTGCAGTTTATTAATTACTTAATAAGTGGCAAAAACATAAAATAATGGAAACTTTCCTGCTTATATAAAGTAAAAGAATCATCTATATTTCAAACTACTGTTGCAGGATAAGAGTGTTTGTTCATCCTGTGAATTTCATAACCAGTTGCATGACTCAGGAATTTAAGTCTTAAAGAGATCAACTGCTACTTTTAATCCCCAAAGAATGTAAAATCTGATACCAAGGTTGAGGTGAACAACTAAATGGTGTTTGTGGGAGGGGCCTCAACAGGAGGAGGGAGGTAAACTGTCTACATCAAATATTCAGCATCATGAAAATTTACTCTGTGATTTTTGTAAGAAGGTGAATGTGGGTGAATTTTAGAAGCAAAGTTATTTCTAAACTCACATTGTAACTGGAATCTCTGCCAGGTCCTTGGTCGACATCCACGGACCACTGCAAGTAAGCTAAAGGACAGATTTTACTGATAGGTAAGAGGAGAAGGTAAATAAAGCCTATGACCCAGAACAGGAGGGTTCTCAAGGCCCTCATTTGGGCCTTCTGTCCAGGAGTTTATATGCTGCTTTTCTTACCCTGCAGGCAGGGAAGCTTGGGGAGATGGAATGTGTCTAAAATATGTGACAACATTTTGATGCCAAGGGCTTTTGGCCAGAAATTAATTTTAAAACTCCCTTTGTGTAGGAATGCGGTCCCGCCTAAGGTATTCTCCCCTCCTGGGGAGTGGCAGCCCAGATAAGACACATAGCAAACTGGCTCCTGGGCCTGTTTGGGCCCAGAGATTTGGGTCTGTGATCAGGCTGATTATTGAGCTTATTTAGGCCTAGAAAACAGAGTCTGTGTTTAGCCTTAGGTCAGTGATTTTCAACTGGTGTGCTGTGAGAAGATCTTAGGTGTGCCTCGAGAATTTTTAAAGATTATTAAATTATTTTCAAAAATAAGTTCAAAGCACAGTAAGTGTATTCTGTTTTTTACTTTTTTTTTTTTTTTGGTCAACATAAGTGTGCCATGGAAGTTTAAGTACAGATTCAAGTGTGCCATGAAATAAAAAAGGTTGAAAAACACCACCCTAGGTGAATGGGTCCTGTGTCAATATTTTTCTGTGATGCTATGCCATACTCAGCCGAGTCTTTGCTAAGATTACTTTTGAAGTTTCATTCAAATGAGACTAATTTTTTTCTTAATACCAACTTTAGACAGTAGTATCTCATTATTCTTATCAATTATATTCAAAACAGTTTCACAGATGTTTTTGTCAGGAACTATGATTAGCAATGATAGTGTATTCAAGGAAATTAGAAATTTTAAAAGACCTTTTGACATTCTGCTTTTATAGAAGCAAAAGAGGAATTTATTTGTTTATATTAATTTTTTTTGTATTACAGAAGAAATGTATATGTACTATAGAAAATTTAAAAAGTACAGATGAACAAAAACCAGAAAATCTAAGTCATTGATAATTCCACCACTTAGCAATAAATACTATTTATTTTCTGAAACTTAGGTTTTAGTTTGAGGCTACAGTACACACATACACAGACACACACACACACACACACACACGATTGATATGGTGTTAAAATACGTGAACATTTTTAGCCTATAATTTTCACCAAACAATAATATATGTACATATTCCATGAGACTAAAGCTTTTCCATAGTATAATTTTAAAAGAATTTATGACATTGTACTATTGTAATAATACACTTTATTTAAGTGGTCTCCTACTATTACTATAAAGACTGTATCTCCTTCATGTATAAACAATGCTATCAAATACATACATTTAAAATTGAAGTTTTAACTTTTTTTAACTTACCATTGAGATTTAACCTCTTTATTTATATTTATTTGCCATTTGTATCTTCTCTTTTGAATGTGTTCACATCCTTTGCCCCCTTTTAATAATCTATGTTTATTTGTAAGACCTACTTATTATTTTTGTATTTCATTGGCATTGATTAATGATTTGGAAATCACTTATCTCTGAGAATTAGCTTCTAGGGTTGTTAGGTTTACCTCTTTCTTTAGAGATTTAAGTTTTGGGAAAGCTGAATCATGAACAAATGGGTAGTCAGATATTATTTTAAGCAGGAGCTAATTTATTCTTCTTGAATGAATGAATAAAGAGGGATGGCTGAAGGCAACAGATGACTCTTTCTGTAGGTTTTCTGTTGTTAGTCACAGGACCTTCTTTTCACAGAGTTTGTGTGAAGAGTTTGTTTTGGTAGGATTAATGTCAGTCTGGATTCCCAAGTGCTTTAATCACTATAAGTCACTTCTACAGTCTTTATTTCTGGGTTGCAGTCATGGAAAAGATGGGCTGTATCATGACAAATGTTTTAGACACACCTATTTTGATGGTGTTCAGGATATGCCACTCCAAAATATGCCTCTTTTGCCTAAGGATTATTTTGAGAAACAGCAGTCACAGGAGATCTCAGTTACCGTTTTTTGTAAGAGAAATTTATATCTATTATGGAAATCTCCATTTGGAAGAGTGTCTCCCACTCTGCCTGGGAAGAGAAGGATAACTAAATCAATAGAGGCTCTTAGTCTATAGAGAAGGCATCAGACTTAAATCTGTATGACAATCTCACCTTTGTTTTACAGTTAAATAAGCCTCTTTTCATTTCCTTTTTTTCTTTGTTTTAGGAACTATGGGCAATTAAGCCAAAGATTTTAAATAACACTTTGAGATCTACTCTAGAAATTCATTCATTTTTCTGGGTATGACAGTGAAGTTTGTGAACTCATCCTAAAACAAGTGCTACATACCTCCTTGCTGAATAAGACCATGGTCACCTTCAAGGTATTCCCCTTAGGAACTGGTACACCTATATCAGTGTCTAGTCCACCCTTCAAAGCAATTTTAGAACTCTCTTCCTGGAATGGCTATCAGAGCTGTCATTGTATTACCTTTGATGTCCTGAATGTCCTCAATATGTCTTCCTTTCAATATGTCCTTTAGGTAAAGAAAAAAGTCATTGAAGGCCAGATTAAAGGAGTAGGAAGGATGTTTCAATACAGTTTGAGAAAGGACACTAAGAAATAGTATTCAAGGGGGATGGAGAAAACCTGGCCTGGCTGAACCAAGAAGGGTGGAGGGCCCATAAGAATGTGGGTATGAGGTAACTAGGTAACCAGTGATCAATAGAGATCATAATCAATGATGAATAAAAAAGAGAAATAATTCCTGGAGGCACAGAGGAGCCAATGAAAGATGTGCAACCAATTTCAAATTGAGATGAAGAAGTTTTATACCTCTGCGTGGCCAATGCATCTCCATTTCTCTCTCACTTCTGCTCCTTCATGAGAGGAAGCCACTTCCAGCTCTCTTTGGAAGTGCTCTGAACTTTACTTTTGTTCTTAACTAACATTCCTTTTTATTTCACAGAAACTTGTGCAGGTTAGTTTTGAGAATGCGTGTGATGAAAGTAAGATGGAGTAGGTCAGGCTAGGGCCAACATGACACAGCTGGTCAGTTTAGATCAGTGGTTCTCAGCCTTCCTAATGCCTCCTAATGCCATGACCCTTTAATACAGTTCTTCATGTTGTGGTGACCCCCAACTATAAAATTATTTTTTCTACTTCATAACTATAATTTTGCTACTGCTATGAATCGTAAGGTAAATATCTGATATGTAGGATGTATTTTCATTGTTACAAAGGAGTGACCTTTACCTCCTGTCTCCCAATTGTTTTGTAAATTTAGCCCCCTCCCAAAAGAGGCTATTTTAAGTAGTTTAGGAGGATTGATTTAGGAGATTAAGTTTTGAATTGGAATGTTGTTTTTGGTCATGGGTTATGCTGATTATTACTGCTTAAGATAATGATTAACATGTTTTTACATTGAATTTTCATGAATGAAATTATGATTTTGGAAATGGAAGAACAGAACAGTCTTGGAGAGGCTAACCCTCACTGCTCTCCAGAATGGCCTTCTGACAAATAAAATTTGGGTGACCTATGCCCATGTCCGCATATTGGCTGACTGTTACCAGGCAGCTGGTAACACTTCTACCGTCTATTCATGCTGCCTGTGCTACTCCAGTTTTATTTTGTTTCCATTCATTTTAGCTTTAAATTGTTGCTGTGTCTCAGTTGAACTTTCTAGTTCAGCCGAGTAATTGAACCAGGTCAATTGGGTTCATGGAACTGGGCTCCCCAACCCCAATGCAGTTATTTGTTTAGTGGCTAAAAACTTCCTCACAGATAGTGTTATGTGAGCTCTTCGCTTTTTTTCATCTGTGAGCTCCTTCAGGACTCTTTGTGCACCCACCCATCTCATGACAAGATTTTCAGTTAACATTTTTCTAACTGTTTCTCCATTGATGTTTACTTGATCTGCTATGCTTCTCACAGTCAGCTAATGATTTCGATGCACAATTTGAAGAATTTTTGCAGTGTTTTCACCACTTCTGCTCATTACTGGCTACCCTAACCTCTGTTCATCAGTGATGCTTTTTCTCCCCTCAGAGAAATGTTTACTACATTTGTATGCTGCCATTTTCTTCATGGAATAAGTCCCATAAACTTGGACTAACATGTTCCTGATTTCATTTCTACTCTTGCCAAGTTTAACAAGAAATTTATGAATGTTTGTTCATTGCTGTAATTCAAGCTCTGACATTCTTGTATCCACACACAAAAATGCACGATAATGAACGCCATTCAGTAAGGAATGCCACACTACAATATGAACACAGCTAATGAGGCACTGATATATCAAAGTTATGAAACCTTACTGAACTGTCTGTACAGTGCTTCCAACATAAGGGAATGGTGGCAGATTTGAGAACTTATTGTCAGACTTCATATGCAGGAGGTATACAAGTTATTAAATTTCTGCTTATTTTTCCCTTGTTAATTTGTCTTTGCTACAAGGAGTTCCAATTAAAAACTAGTCAAGGGTAGAGAAGAAAATTATATTTCTTCTTTTATAGTTCTTTTCTCAGAGAACCACAGGAAGATATTTTGGGTCTTGTGCTAAAGTATATAAGAAAGACTTTGCTACTAAGTAGAAATAAAATGAATGAGAGAAAACAAAAAATAATATTTATTTCAGAATAAATAAAGATTTTGTATTGACTCCCATGTCTTATTTTGCAGTGATACCTCTGGTTATTAACTAGTTAAAAATGAATTCTCTGGAAGTATAAAAAGCATAAAATAATTGGTACATTGGAAACTAAAATCCAAACTCCCTTTATGAGTTCTAACTAAATCAGGTTTTTACTTATTTCTAGAAAATACATTTAAAGCCTTAGGACAAACTGATAAAGAACTTCCTTTGGCATTTAGCTATTAAAAGATAAGATTTTATTTCCTTCATGATTTTTAAGCCTATAAAATCAAGTAAGAATGTAATAAAAGTAACGGCCTGAAAAAAATCTGGCAAAAATGTTTTCCATTTCTATAAAACTTCCCTTACTCTTTTTGGAAACTGAGAAAACAAGGGAACATCTTTTGTTCTTTGCACTGTGGAATATGGACCATGTGGACCTCCAAGATGTGCAGATGTTATGGCTTTGTCTTCTGCAGAGATGGGATATTTAGAATCATTAACTGCTGTTAAATGACAGTAACCTAAAACTGAGGGCCCTCACTATAAAAGTTCCATGTTTCTACTGATGGATAGGCAATTTGGTACTTTAGGATGAGAGTCACTTATTTTTCCCCCCTTTGCTGCTAAGTAATAACTTTCTCTTTCCTTCTTCTCTTTCCTTCTCAAACTATTTTCACATAGAGATTTTTAACATGGTGAAAATTCTTGCTTGCATTTGGTGTTATTTCTTTCTTTTGTCATCACAACTCAAGTTATCTAAGAAAAAAATGTTTACTTTGTAGGAAGAAATATATGTACATAGTGAAATTCATGCTATATCTTAAGAGTTTAAACCTGCATATGTAAAACAAAAAGCAAACCTAAAGAACATGTGCCCCACACCAAACTAAACAATTCTTGACAATCAAGAAAAACAGGTGTATGGAACGTGGCTAGACTTTTTGTCTTTACTCTTAAACCAATGATAATAAAGCCTTATGAAAGCACAAAGGTCAAAATATAGAAATCTCTCAAGTGAAATAATTTCTTTTTCAAAATGAACAAAGAAGATTGGTGAGTAGCAATAGGAATGAGAGTTTATGGCATTGTTTAATTTACATATTTATGCAGTTTAAGTTGTGTGTATAAATTTTCAAATACATAAGTGGAAATTTTGATTCTCAACTGAAAAAATGTCCTTGGAAAGGACAGCTTTATTTCTCACAAGGGGTCACAGCTTGTGGGATGGCCACTCTTGAGGGAGGATACCTGGAAAAAATGAGGTCTAAGAGAACAGAGGTCTTCTCAAGGAGACCCCAAGGACACACCTATCAGGTCCTCCCTGTGGTGACTCAGCTCTTAGGAATTTGTAGAAACTCAGCTTCCTGGGACCTGGAAACTAATGTTTGCTTCCACTTCTGTAAAAGCCCAAACTGCTTCTCCAGTTTGATGCAAACTGACCAATGAGAAAGGTATCCATAGGCTGGAACTTATTGACAGAAGATAAAAAGGAGATGTCTGAGCCAGTTGGGGAGCATGGCCATTCTGAATTCTTCTGTGCTGTAGCTCTGCCAGCTGAAATAAAGCTTTTCCTCTTTTAAACATGGTGTTTGGGAGTTCTTTCACTCCATTGGGCCTCAGCTTCCTGCAACACTCTGACAGTCTGGGAAGCATAGTCTCAGGCAGAAGCTGAGAGCAAGCACTTCTGAGGAAGGTTAAAGAGAATAGGAATTTATGCTGAGCAGGGCGGCCAACTAGACATATCTAGTAAACTATAGCAGGAGTCATGAATACTGATGAAAGGAGAGATATACCCATGTGCACTTGAGTTTCATGTCAGAGAAATGGCAGTGTTAGCATGATCCAACTTTTGCGTTTTGGGCTCTTTGACATGAAAACATGAAGGAGAGGACACAAAAACCCACGCTGCTCATCCTTTATCATAGTAGTTTTCAAGTGGTGTGCCGTGAGAGGATCTTAGGTGTGCCTCAAAAAAAATCTAAAGATCATTAATTAAATTATTTTTGAATAAATTTCAAAGCAAAGTAAGTATATTCTCTTTTAAACTCTTTTTTGGATCAACACAATTTAAGTGTGCCATGGAAGTTTAACTATAGGTTCAAGTCTGCTGTAAGATTAAAAAAGGTTGAAAAACACTGCTCTACAGACTGGTCGGAACCTTGATGGTTTCTATCAGGAAGGAATTCCGGTCAGCTCTTGCCTCAAAATCATAAAAAAGGAGGAACAGCATTAGGTGTGTTGTTGAAATCAGCAATGGAGCAAGTCTTTCCAAAAGATCTGATCTGGTTTAGCTCTAAGGGAGGAAAGCCTCATGGCAGTTAAAGAGGGAGAGTGGGTAATGAGGTGTGTCTGTCCTTCTATCCTATTATGGCTGAGATTTCTGTTTTTAAGGCTTATCTGGGGTTCCCTTATTCAACAGGGGTCTGGTCAGTTTGTTGGGAGCGTAGGGTTATATTTTTACTTCTCAAGATTTTATGTTTGTAATCTTTTTAAGAGATTTGGAAAGTTAGAGGACAAAGTCCTGACTTCCTGGGTCTTTATATAAGCTAGGAAGAGCTGCCATAAACTCCCTTAGATGACCATTTCCATGTGGTCAAATACCTGGCTATTATTTTTCATATTTCATATAGCTAGTGTGGAAATAGTTGTGACAACATAATTTTGCATCTTCATGTCTTCATGAAGTTTTTCTTCCTTTGGCACTAATTTCTATTTTCTAACAAAATGATAACAATGAATCTGAGGGTCTTAGTAACAAGGAGATTCTGTTCTAATTCTTTTGCATCTATTATCTCATTTAATTTTGACATCCACCCTCATTAATGTATTTAACAAATAGTTATAGAATTTCTTCAATATGATACATACTATGCCAGGTCTTGGTGAACCACTGTTGAGGACAAAAAAAAAAAAAAAAAAGAGGAAGAAAAAAAGCACCCTAACCTTCATAGAGCTTACAACCTAGAATCTGTCTTGTAGGGCAGCCATTGTCATAATCCCACCTTTACAGAAAAAAAAGGTACTGAAAAGCAATATGCCCTGCTCAAAGTAACCCTATGGGGAACTGGAGCTAAGATTCACCTAAAGGTTTTTCAGATGCCTCCTGTTCCTGGGAAGACTTGGGCTATCCCGTTCTACCTCTGAGCTCAGCCTAAGTCCTGTCCTCCATCCCCCTCCACACCTGCCCTTGTTAGTGGTTCATGTATTGCAGTTTTGGACCAGTGCTGTGCCTTGGTTTGTACTGAGCACACTTGTGTCTCCCCATTGGATTCTGACTTCTTCAAGGCAGGTGTTGCTGTAATACATAATTTTCACCTCTCTCTCCCACTACCCATTTGATTCTTATTAACACAGCCCACTGAAGAGCAGGGTTTTAATCAGTATGAAATAGTGGAAAGAACTCCAGATTTGAAATGGGAGTAAGACCATAGGCTCATGTCAGACAGGCAGGTATTCAAGTAATGCTCTACTTCTTCCCATGTGTAAGACCTTAGGGAGGCCACATAGTCTTAATTTGTTAATCTTTAAACTGATGTTGCAATGCACTAGTATGAAATAAATGAGTTTATGTGTTAAAATTGTTTTTTCAACTATGACTCATGAAGTACATAACTTATGCTGACAGGTGTGGACATAAATACACTCTGATTGCCAGGGAATATGAAGTAGGATGGTGAAAAGTAGTGTACCTTGGGCCAGCAGTATGGGCATCATCTGGAAACCTGTTAGAAATGCAAAACTCTCTGGATCTGACTTAGGCCTACTGAATCAGAAACTCTGGGGGTGCAGCCTAGCGACTAGTAGTTTAAAAACCCTTCTGTGTCATTCTAATACACTCCAACAAACTCACTGGTGTACAGAATATCTACTGTGGTGACTTTGGGCCAGTGACTTCCCGCTCTCTGGTAATCAGTTTACAAACTACTAAAATGCAGGGATAGATAATGTAGGTATGAACACCCCCTCTTACCTTTGACGGTTTATAATTCTGATCTTAAGAATTGTTGGTATATTTTTTTAATAATCCCTATGTGTCAGGTGTTTTGTCAGTTACGTCATGTATAGTATTTAAAATGATCATAAGAAATCTATAAAATATAAAACTGAGGTTTAGGCAGGTTATGTACTTTATTCTGGGATACTAAAATAGCTTATTATGGAGATAGAACTAGAATCCATAATGTTGGTATCCAAAACTGCTATATCACTTTGCTGCACAAATCCACAGGAATGCTTATGTTTTACCAAGTTTCTAACAGATTGAACTACAGACTGCTATTAATAGTAGGTGTTTCCAGCAGAGACAGATATGAAATTTTTCTTTTTGTATAGAATTTTCCCCTCCCTAATAACATCTCCTCATCTGATTTTATCTTAGTGGGAGTAATGCAAATATTCATATAGGTTCATTTCAATTGTTATTTCAACTTATTATCACATAAAAACTAGGAAGTCAATTCTATTCCAACTTTTAATACAATAAAGCAAATTCAGTGGATATATTATATCAAATGTCTTCAGGAAAAACATCTAGAGGTATAGTTCGGAAAATTTAGTTATGATTAAGGCTCATAGGCTCTCCTTAAAATGAAGCAAGAAAGGATTTTCTCTATCATATTCTAGGTAAGTTTGTCTATAATTAGCACACTCCCTTCAACAATCTATTATTTATGCTTAATAATATATGTAACTTTGAATGAACATCAAGGAAATCTGCATTATTAGTTTCATTTGCTCTAAGTGTTTTTTTATTTGTAAAATAATGGCATTTTTAAAATCCCTATGTATTTCCCAAGGGTTTAGTGAAAAGCAAGTATGATAACATTCAAAATACTGTTATTCATAAGGTTTTGGATATTTTTCAATCTTTAGTACTTTAAGTGTAAAGAACCCACAGAGTTGTTATAAAGAAACGCAGGTTACAGGTATAGACAGCACGGTTTTCAGACACAAAGAAAGGAGCTAAATATATGTGCTATTTAAAATGTAAGATACACAAATGGACTGTTTTTATGTTCATATCTATTTCCAGCTGTTGAAACATTTTACCTTTTACTAAAACATCTTATTTATGTTCAAGTTTTCTCATTTGAAAGTTTCAGGGATTTAAAAATGTTTACTATACTCTGGACTCTGAGTTAGATTCTAGGAACACAATAGTAAGCAATACAACTATGGAATGCTTTGTTGCTCAGAGATTCAAGAAAATTTATGAACAGAAATTCAGTTATAACGACGTATGGTATATCTTGTAAGGGGTGCTGAGAACTGGGTGGATTTCACTAATATATACATGACATGATAGATAGGATTTGGTGAGAGAAACCAAGAATGACTTCTCTTGGGAGGCAACATAGACAGTGGGAGAGAGATTTTGAAAAGTTGAGTGTTTGCACAGGCAGATGTGTTCAGTATAGAATGCAATGATTTTCAGGTGTTTTAAAGATACCCAGATAGAAATGGCTAATTGATTTATGAGTTGAGTTTGAGAGATACAGGTTTTAAGCTGGGGTTAGAATTTAGGAATCATCAGCATGTAGATAACAACTTCTCTGTCTTCATACCATGATAGTCATATAAATCTCTTTAAGGAAGACGGTTGCAGTATACGAACACATGAACATTTTTAGTTGACATTCAGTGGTTTTGTTTAAATAGGCAAGCATGTTAGTTCAATAATGGAACTGGAACAGAGTTAACCCATTATATTTCATCATTTAGTTATGGATTAGTTTAAGTGCAGGGATATTTTCTCCCACAAACTCAGAATTCACTCAAAAGAGATAGATTGGAGTCATGTATGCTAAAAGGAAAATCTTCACCTTGTTTAGAAAAATGATTCCCCTTTATCACAACTCAGCAATATCAGACAAAAATAAGGCTCAGGAAGCAAGTTGTTTAGATGCTGAGGGAGCAAAGTTGGGTCAATATTTTAATTTGAGTCTTGCAATTATGGATGCAGATAGTTTCTTGACATTGTACTGATTCTTAATAGAATGCTCAGCACACATTTCAGATTAGGTAATTTTCTCTTGAAGACTCCATTAATATAAATCCACAATTGCTCTTCTGAAAATCTGAATGATCATGTGTTAGAGGTTTTGATCTTTCTCACTTTCTCTCATCCTTCATCTACACACCTTGTTCAAGCAAGCTCTATTTATCCTTTAAGACTTGTTTAATGGCAATAAGAGAATTGTCAGTAAACATTATGCCCTTTCATTGATTATTTTTAAACTTATTCATTAAAATAAAATATTTTTTATTAAAATAATAAAAATAGTAAAATAAAATGTAGTCTGAAACTAAATTTAAGAATTCTATGTTATGGCTTTACCTAGATGTATGTAGTTTTAACTGTTCAAATTAATCTTCTTGTTTTTTAATGTAACTTTCTTCTCCTCAAATAGATATTACTGCAGTGACTATCTTCAGGTGTAGAAGTTTTCTTCTTTGGAATTGTTTTGAGTAGCAAATTAAGAGTTGGTAATTACTGGATCAATTCAATGTGAAATGTTTGAACCATGTGGCAATGAAGTTATTTTGTTGCTTTCAAGTCTATTTCTTCATAAATTCCATTTCTCTGTCTTGCTGATTATCAAGTTTCTAGGTATAGTTGTGAATGTTTATTTTTAGGTAATTTTATAATGCTACCATTGAAATGTTTTTATGGGAGATAGAAGAAAGGCTTGAGAATGCTGTTTAATTTTAGATGATAGAGAAAAGATAATATTAAAAATAATTGATAGCTTATTTGGCATAGATTTTCAATCTTATTTATCAAGAGATGCAATCCAAGAGAAATAGATATAATTTTATACCCAATACTGGTGAAAGTTGTAATATTAAATAATTCCCAGTGTTGGCCGAGATACAGAGAAAAAGAGTGTTACAGCTATTGCAAGTGTGAAATGATGCTTTCTTTCTAGAGAGCAATCTGGCAGCACTTAGAAAAATGAAGAATAAGTGTGTAATATAAGCCCTGATTCCACTCACTCAGGTTATAGGCAGACAAGGTGAATTTGTCTATCACGGCATAGTTTGAGATAAACAAGGGGGGTGCCCCTATCTCTGTTAATAAATAATTAAAATGGATGGATGGACATAAATCCACATAGAGAGACTGTAAAACACAATGTTGTATGAAACTATCAATAGGCAGAAAAAGATTTTTAGCACACTGTCAATTATGGAAATTAAAATATTTTATTTAGAATAACAAAATGCATGATATTTATGTGAATGTAATATGTAGAGAGAGATTACAATTCAATTGATAGATAAAAGAAATGGTGAAATTTCCCTCCATATGAGGCTTCACCAAGGACATAACATCAAACATCTTTTTGCAGCATCCTATAGAGAAAAGTGGTGACTGGGATGAGAGGTTGATATAATAAAACTCAACAATTGAGGCCCTAACATGACAACTTGATAATACAGATAATTTTTGGTATCTTCTATTATACAATTTCATCTGAGTAGTGTGATTGACTCATCTGTCTGTACTTCAATCTGAGTAGTGTGATTAACTCACCTGTGTGTACTGATGTGAAAATAGAAAAAAACAAAAAAAAAGAAAGGAGGCAAAGAGGAAAGGGCTGAGAAAGAAACACAAAAAGAGATGCATATAAAATTTGGCAGACATAAAGAAAGGAAGAAGAATAAAATAATGTTTTTTGGTATGTTGTGAAAAATACTTAAAAATTAAATTCAGTGCCTCAGAAATTCAGCTATAGCAATTTCTATAAACAAGCCTGCGAAAACATATTCACAGCATTTATGAAGCATTCTTTGGGCACAGCAGAATAGCAAGAAATACAAGCAGTTCATAGAAAAAGAAATATAATGGCTAGTAATTATATGAAAAATTGCCTGAACTTATTCATATTAAAGTAATGTAAATAAAACAACAATTTTAGTCATACATAATTTACATGTAATACATAATTTTACAATGCCTAACACTAGTGAGAAGAAGGATTCTAGCAATTTCATATACTGTTGAAAGGAGTATATAATTAATACAGCCTCATTTAAAAAAATTTGGCCATATTACTCAAAATTGAAAATGTGTGTTCTATTTGACTCAGACATCACAGAAATTATCACATGTATTTATTAACATGTAGAAATATTTATGTATTTACCATCTCTGTAATCTGGGTCATTTATACAACTTCCATATGCCTAATTTTCCTCATTCTTAAAAGTGAAATAATGATAGTGACTACTTCATAAAGTTGATATGATGATTAAATGATTTATATGTAAGTCACTTAGAGTAGTGCCTGGATCATAGTAATAACATAGTAAAAACATCAATAACAGCATTAACAATGTTACGATGACTGCAGTTGCCACTACTAGTTATATTTATTGCAGGAATATTTATGATAACAAAAACAATTGTTGAGAAGTTAATTTTTATCAATAATATGCCACTTAAAGTAATATTGATATATTCATCCAATGGTATATTCTACATGTGAAGTGAAAGGTTTCAACAATACAGTAAGTCAACAAAGGGAAAAGTAGAATATAATTATTGATGAGGGTTATTGATGGAGATGGACTAGGAGGAAAATTATTTAAACTGCTAGAATTCTTAAATCCTTTCTTATTTTTATAATGGTAAGAACATTGTCAAAGTAATTATTGACAGGAAATATTACTGATACGAAAACTACTCTCAATATATACTTAAGTGAAAATAGGCTATAACAGTAAACAGTTATTCATCCTGTGTCCATTTTTGTGTTGTTATAACAGAATACTCAAGAATGGGTAATTTGCATAAAAAGGGAATGTATTTCTCACAGTTCTGGAGGTGGGGAAGTCCAATATCAAGTTGCTGGCGTATGATGAGATCATTTTGCTACATCATCCTATAGTGGACATGAGAGGATGAATGAGAACAAGAGACAGAAAACAAGAGAAGATCAAACTTGCTTTTATTAGGAACCCACTCTCATGGTAACTAACCCACTCCCACTGTAACAGCATTGATCCATTCTTAAAGTTTCCCATCTCTAAATCCTGTTGCTTTGAGGATTAAGTTTCCAACACACAAGCTTTAGAGGACATATTCAAACTATAGTAACCTGAAATTCATTTATGAATATTATAAGGAAGAAAAGATTTCTCATCCATACCAAGGTTCAAGTCTGGAGCACTTATGATAAAAAACAGATTAATAGGATAAAACATACAAATTTGTTTAATATAAGTTATCTGTGACACAGGAGGCTCTAGAAATGAGGAGCCAAAGAAATAGGAAAATCTATTTTTATTGACAGTTGTGAAGAAGGACATAGTATACTTGAAGAACAAAAGACTATGATCTATGTTGGGAGCTTAACTAGATAAGTTTGTTCAGATTTTTTTCTGTGTTCCTGTGTGATATTCCTGTCCTCTGGGTGTAGAGGAGATACCTTGGGAATGAGGGTCTTATTATTTTACAGGACCTTCAGAGAATTCTTTATGGTCTTCCTCAGGGTAGAAGCATAGGAAAAGATCAGAAAAGTCTTCTGCTTCTGCCATTTTCTCAAATGTCAGGGTACCATTTTTGGGGGTAGCATGTCCTGAATCCCATCAATATACACAAACAATTCTTTAAAGCCACATGACAACATGTAAACAGTCACTGTTTCTGTCTGCTTTATTTCTACAAATTTTATAAAAATAAAATGAATATTGTTTAGACACAACACACAATTATAGGTATTTACACATATGTGTATACAGAAAAATGTTAATGTTTATATCTCTTAAAATTAGCTATCAAAATTCTTGCAATTTTCTGTATTTTCTATTATATAATTTCATTAATATTTAAATTAGATGAATATAGATTTAAATGGCATATTTTGGATTTAATTTTAGCTTTAAAAACTTTTAGCTATATTTAACTCAGTATATTTAAATTTTCTTTCCTGAAACTTTGCTTGTTTGTAAAATCTGAGGAGCAAATTAAAAAAAATATGCAAACCCTTTGGCAATTTGGTAGATTCTTTACAAACGTTAGTTGGCAGTGTTATAAATTTGTTTGAGAGCATCATGTTTAATGATGGTTGGAAATATTTCATAAAATTGAAAAATAATGCAAAGATCCTATTGGACTTAGGTGTGTAGTGTAGCTTAAGCCCAGTATTCCTGGGGAACTGGAGTCCAAGTTACTCAGAGCATAAGGTGTCTGGCCTTGGGCAACTCAAGACTAGCCTTCCAGAGATCCTGTCTGACCAGAGCCCAGGATTCTGGCTTTCCAGGTGCTATAGACAGATTGATATCTTGAACTGAGAATGGGATACTTAGCAAAGATTACTATCACCTAAGTGGGCTGCTCAGGTATAAGATAAAAATCACTGAAGCAAGTTAGGAAAGTAAAAGCATTTCCCCTCTGTTGTTTTGCCTTCTTTTACTGGGAATGATTGCTTGGGGTGCCTTACTCTGAAACTAAAATTAACTTTCATGTTTTATATTGTCAATATGATTTCTGGTTTTGATTGAATAAAGAGACCTTTGGGTGAGTGGGTCAAGACCGTACTTGCCAGATGCTACTACCAATAGTGTAAGCCTCTCACAGGCCCCCATCAGTTATTTCTCTTGGAGACAGTTGAGTCTTGGTCTTTTCTCATGTTGACTATCCTCAGTGCAGATCCCAGCAAAGGTAGTGGGGACCCAGACCTCCACAAGATCCTACTGCAACTAATTATTTGTCACACAACTAGTCATATTCAGAACGCATGCCTACTCCACTGATACCCTCTGTCAGCCTTCTGGGTACACTTAAATGTCTTAAGTGGCTATAACTACCTCTTAGAAAAGTGGTTTCACTTTAGTTTTAAGGCTCCTCAGTGTTTAAAACAGTTTGTTTAACGTAACAGAGGATCAATTAATTTTATTTGAATTAATGGACATAAAGCTTTATTAATCATTGTTTTCATCTAAAATAAATTTTCAAAGCTATCACAAGTTTTTCCTTGTCTTTATGAAATGAAACATATCATTTGGCTCTCCATGATAGGAACATGTAAGGACAATTAAAGCCGAACAAAAATGAATTTCTTAAAAAACTCACCAAACAAGTTTGGCTTGCCTTGTGTTCCTCTTTCCTTTTATTTCCCTTTTGATAGTGCTTCTGTGAAACTAAAATCTCTTTTATCTAAGAGCAGTTTACTGGATCCTTTTATGATTTGAGTATAGTTAGACAATCAGAGTTAGAACTTTAGAATTCACGTCTTCTTGGTGTTTGCCTTCTTTTAGAGGATACTGAAGGTTCTGAGAAGTACCCCTGGGTTTAAGAAACCCTGAGTGCCTTGATAGAGATGGTGACTTTCAAGTGCTAATTGACACACTTTATATAAATAGGATACCAAGATCACCAGATGAGACACCCAAAGAGAAACATCAAAAGCTCTCTTCTTCAAAGGAGCTCACATAGGCTATTTGTTGGGAGCGCAAATTGGCGCCACTTTCTCAGAGAACAATATGCAAGTTATTTATCAAAATTTAAAAAAAAAAAAATAGAGACTTTACATCTTTTGTGTTTACCTGGATGGAGTTGAAACACATTCTTCTTAGTAAAGTATCTCAAGAATGGAAAAAAAAAAAATTCTATGTACTTAATACTAATGTGAAACCAATATATAAACAACTACAAGTCCACATGAAAGATAAAACACAAATATAGTCTAGCAATGAGGAAAGGAGAGGAGAGAGAAGGGAAGGGGGAGGAGGGAAGGCTATTGAATGGAGGATGGAGGGCAATTGGAGGGATCTCAATTAATGTGCATAATTGCGAGGGTGTTCAGTACATCCCTGAACTACAATTTGAACTTTACCTTAGAATTGAAAACAGTATAACTACAATTTGAACTTTACCTTAGAATTGAAAACAGTGTAACTTAAACGTTTGTACCCTCATAGTAATTTGAAAGAAAAAGAAAAAAATTTAAATGCACTAACACTTTGAACCAGCAACCCTAGTACCTGGAATATATATGGAATATTAATGATGGTTGACTATATAGGCCTAATTTAGTTAAAATATAAGTACATGAATATTTAAAGCATTGTTTTGTATGACCATAACACTAGACAAAACTGTCCAACACATTATGATAATTAAAGAGAATATTTTTATTCTTAGGAGATGCATGCTGAAGAAGTTAGGAAGAACAGAAATATGACAAATGCTGACATTGTTAAATCTAGGTGAATATATAAACATTTATTGTACTATTTCTATTTTTTTCCCTGTTGAAAATATGAATAAAAAGGTTTTGAAAAGGAGTCCTTTTGATATGGTATTGAGCAAAAAAAAAATTATCGTCTATTTATATAATGGTATATATATATATATATATATATATATAGCCTATGATATAATGGTAGTTGTCAGTATTTTAAAAAATATCATAATAGGCATATTTTTAGATGGTAAATGACAGAAAAATATTCATTCCATATAGAGGATTTGGAATAGTTACTTTAAAACAAGACTGTGGTGCTATGATGGAATAGGTTGCTGAAGACAAATTCTCCTACTGAAAACAATTAAAAAGCTATACAGAACACAAAATGCATATCTTTGAAGGCATTAGAAAACTACTGAAACAATAGGATTTAGAGTCCAAGAGCTCAGCGAGAAGAAAAACTTGGAGGAGATGACATCTGTAACTGCTTTCTTTCTTGGGGAATTTGACTATTCTCGGTACTGAGCAAGTAGTTGAATATCCTTGTATATAGTTCCAGTAGGAAGTTTGCAGCTAAGAGGGAGAAAAGCAAGTAGAGGCTTTGGCAACCTCCCAGAATGAGAGGTACAAAAATTAAATTTGAGAGATGCCAAGACAGCCAAATATGGGGTGACAGCAAGCTCCTGGTGAACGGCAGCTGACAGATGATCGGTTTTGTCCTTGAAGCATTTGCCAAATTTGTAAACAAGGTAAGTAGACAAAATGCTCATGAAAGGCAGAGTTGAGTTTTCTACCATTGCATGGTGCCAAAACCCCCAATTTTTACTTTAGAATCCACTAAAAGGAAAGCCTTTATAAAAGCACTCACAGTGCCACAATCTGGGGGTAGGGATGAAACAGGAAAATAAACAATAAAAAGTGTACTTTAAATTAAGTCAGCTCAGTTGCTGGTTAGATGAAAGTGACCTGCTCACATTTTGTCTACTAGAGGTTGAGTGAAGATCCTGTAGGAGAAGATAATGACTCTGGAGACTCTATAGATTATCATATAAAATGTCCAACAATTCATCAAAAATTATGAGGCATTCTAATAATTAGTACTAAGAGGGGGAACAATAGAAACACAGATGATCAAGATACTGGAGTTATAAAAGATGGACTTAGAGTAGCTATAATCAATAGTTTCAAGAAAATAGATAGTAAAGTGAAGAATTTCATTAAAAAAGTAAAGAATTAATTATTGAAAAATAAAATATTAAAAACTTAATAAATGAGTTTAATATCAGATTTCACATAGAAGAAAATAGAATCAATATACTGGTCAGTGGAAAGGTCTGGCTGAAGCACAGAGAGGAGAAAAGATAGAAAATATATAAAATAATGAAAGAAACACATAGGATATGTTAAGAAAGTCTAACATGTATGTAATTGAATTTCTGAAGGTAAAGGAAAGAAAGACCAGGATAAGAGCATTATTTGGGAAATAATGGCTGGGTACATGTATTTTCTAAAACTGTAAAAAAAAGACTTTTCCTACAGATTCAAGAATCCTTATAACTCCTAGCATGCAAAGTACCAAGAAAAAAAACCAACACAGTTATGTTATAATAAAATAGGTAAAAATCATAGACAGAGAAATTCTTCAAAGCTTCTAGAGAAAAAGGATATATGACCAGAAAGAGAACATTTATAAGACTGAGAGGTATCTCCTTAAAAGAAATTAATGAAACAAGAATTCAATGGAAATAAGTCAAACAAATTCACTGATCTAGAATTTTGCGTACACCAAGAATATTCTTTAAACTTTAAGGCAAATTAAAGACACTGCCCTACAAACAAAATTGACCAATTAATTGTCCCACTAAAGGAAATACTAACGCAGAAGGAACACAATCTCAGAAATAAACATGAAAATGAAAGAAGAACAATGAAAAAAGTCAGTCTCTGACTACATATTACTGAACTCAGATTACTTAAAAGTACTAACAAGCACTTTTTTAATAGAATGAGTTCATGTACTTAATTGCTCTCATATGATGACAGCTTTGATGGCCATTCCAGAAAAAAGAGTTCCAAAATCGCTTGGAAGTGTGAACTAGACACTGGCATCAATGCTAGTTTCCCAAGGGGAGTACTTCAAAGGAGACTATAGTGATATTCAGCAATGAGATACATAGCAATTTTTCTAGGGTGAGTTGGCAAACTTAATTGCCAACCTCATATGAAACTTATTTTTGCAGGATACAATATTCTAGGTAGAAAGTTGTTTTGTTTAAGCAGACTAAAGTCAGGGCACTGACTTTTTAGGGCACTTTCTGTCTTGTAAAGACTTCATTGAGAAGTTTGGAGTTAGTCTGATGGGGTTTCCTTTGTAAGTTACATGATATGTTAACCTCACAACTCAGATGAGTTCCTACTTGATTTTGGCCAGTTTGATGACTACATGTCCTGGTTATTGCCTCTTTGCAATGAATCTCCCAGGTGTTCATTAAGCTACCTGTACCTGAATCTAAATCTCTAGCAAGACAAAGTTTTCCTTAATTATTCCCTCAAATAGATTTTCCAGGCCTGTATTTTATTTTTTCTCCCTCAAGGATGCCTATGATTCTTATATGCATTTGGCCATTTTATATAGGTGTTCCTTGATTCTTTTTTTTGTTTGTTTGTTTTTTTTAAGTGAGTTAAATTAGATATAGTTATCTTCAAATGCTGTGATTCTGTCTTCTCCCTGGTCAAGCCTATTTTTAAAACTTTTCATTATGTTTTATATTTCCTTAAGTGAATTTTCATTTCCAGACATTCTATTTTTTTTTTTTTTAGATTTGCATATGTAGTTTATTTTCTGCAATGATGTTCTGCCCTCCTCTCCAGGTATCTCCTTTTTACATGTTAGGTTTTAATGTGTCAAATCATCACTGCCCCAGGAAAGCCTTTCCTGACTGCCCTTTTTCACTCCTTGCTGTGACCGATGGCCAACTCCTTAGGGTGCTGTAAGCCGCAGAAGGCTGAGACCATGTTTTGTTTTGTTTTTTTAAATCATAGCTGTGTACACTTAATGTGAGCATGGGGCACCATGCACTGGTTTCATATACAATTTGAAATATTTTCATCAAACTGGTTAACATAGCCTTCCTGGCATTTTCTTAGTTATTGTGTTAAGACATTTATACTCTACATTTAGTAAGTTTCACATGTACCCTTATAAGATGCACCATAGGTGTGGTTCCACCAATTACCCTCCCTCCACTCATCCTATCTCCTCCCCTCCCTTTTCCTTTCATTCTATTTTTGTTAACATCAATCTCTTTAGCAATCTTTTCATTCATTTATTGAATGGTTTTTCTGGTTTCTTTCAGTTGGTTTTTCATTTTCTTCTGGATTTCATTGAACTTTCATATTTGGATTTTTTTTTTTTGTAGAGACAGAGTCCCACTTTATCACCATTGGTAGAGTGCCATGGCATCACACAGCTCACAGCAATCTCCAACTCCTGGGCTTAGGAGATTCTCTTGCCTCGGCCTCCCAAGTAGCTGGGACTATAGGCACCTACCACAACACCTGGCTATTTTTTTGTTGCAGTTTGGCAGGGGCCGGGTTTGAACCCGCCACCCTCAGTATATGCGACCAGTGCCCTACCCCCTGAACCACAGGCATTGCCCCATATTTGAAATTCTTTATCTGCCTATTCAATATTTTGATTTTGGTTGGATTCCATTGCTAGAGACCTGGTGTTCTCCTTTGGGCTGCTCTTTCACTATGACTTGTTTTAGTTCCAGAGTTTTTGTACTGACTCCTTCTCATCTGGAGCAGCTGTTGCTTCTTATTTTTTTTCCTTTGGTTTAGATGAGGCTTTTCCCTCCTCACTCATAAAGGCATATATGTTGGGTAAGAAATTTGTCTTTGCTTATGTGTGCTTTGTTGGTGGTCTAGGTCCTGAGTGGATTCTTTGATTATAGATAGATATTCTTAGTGTGGTGTTTTTTCAGCTTCTCATTATTTGTAGGCTATATCAGTGGTGAGCTTTGTTTGGCCAGATTCTCTGTCTTTTGGTGATTAGGGAAGGTGGTGGTCTTGGAATTCTCTTTCCCCATCCCTGTGGTCTTCTTACAGTGCCATTTGTCTTGGCACGCCTAGTTTATCTCTAGACAGAGATAAACTGTGGGTAAGAATCAACCACACCCTAAGTGATTGAGCCAGTAAATATTGTAAAGAGCTGTGCAAATTGACTCTCCTGTCAGTAAGTGCCACTTGCCAGCACCATGTTGCAGTGTTGTTTTTGGAACCTGCCACTGACTCTAAATAGCCTTTGAGAAGTGCCCAAATGCCCTGGGATGTCAGCAGGGGCTGGAACTTCTAAGTGCATCCTTGTTCTCCACTATTGCAGAGGCAGGTTGTGGGAGCCTGGGAAGCCCACCCTCAGGCTCCATGGCTGGTGAGGTTGTTATTCAAATGTCTGCTCCAGAACTTCGAGGGAAAGCCACTAGGGAGGGTTGAAGTGGATCCACCTAGCCAGATAGTCTGCTTGTGGGAGTGAGGCCCATCAGAGATTCACACTCATGCTGTCAGTAGTGGGTTTCACTCTTCTCCCCACTTCCCTGCTCTGAAGTCACCTTCCAGTGCCTTCTGGCAGGTGGGAGCTCAAACTGGCTGAGCTCCTTAGCAATGGCCCTGAAGGCTGGGTGCTTCCCTGTTAAGGATCCTTCCCTGAAGGGAGAATATGGCTTTCCTGTGTGTGTGTGTTGTGGGGAGGGTGGGGGTGGTCTCTATGAGTGTGCGGCAGCTGGGACCCACACTGAACTCTTTTTTTGGTTCTGCCCACAAGTGCTCCCTTGCCTCCTGTGATTAGTTCACCAACTGCCTTGGAGCAACAAGATCAAGGCCTGGGGGTACAGGATCTGGCCCGCAGCCCTTTCCCTGAGCCCATGAATATCAATCTCTGACTGTGTCAGAGAGAATGTGCTAGTCACAAGTTGCCTGTGGAGTGCTCAAGCAGGTTTGATATCCTTCCACTTTGGGATGTGCCATGCTATGATGGAGCAGCCAGGCAAGTGGCACCAAGGAGGACTGGGTAGCACATCTTCATCTGCTGCAGGAGTTTAAGAGGAAATTTGAGCCCCATTCTCTGTGGAGGCGTTGGGGTGGTGGGTGCACCATCAGAGGAGAAACTGCCCCTCCTGAGAGCACTGGCTCATTTGTCTTTCTTGGTAGCTGTGGGCAGGGCAAGGGAATGGAGGAAAGGAGTCTAAATGGAAGACAGCTAGCACTCTTGTCATCTCTCTTCAGGAGGCATCCCACCCAGAATGTTTGGGCTCTGACATCATACGGATTTCATGGCACTCACCAGCCGCTGTGGCTTTTGTAGTCTGGGCTAGATTTGGAAAATGTTTGTGAATGAACGAGTGCAACAACAATTGAGGGCTGAAGCTCCCTGGAGAGGACAAAAGTGCACAGTGGGTGGAGAAGCAATATGTCACTGCTGTCTGGCAGTGATGGGAAACCCCCCAGGGGGTAGCAACCTGGTGCTTTTCCTCAAGAAGCAACCAGTTCACTGGCAGCAGCAGTTTCTGGGCTTGTGAATGTAGAAAGGCTCTCCAGCAGCTTGGGAGCCTGCTGACTGCCTCACACTCGAGGAAAGGAGAAACAAACCACCCCACCATCTACTCCTTTTCACTGGATTCTAAGCTCTTGGCGTTTGATCTCTTGCTCCCTCTTGTTCTGCTCCACAACTTACTCCTGTGGAATCTCTAGTAGGTTCTGGCGCTTTCCCCTAGGAATAACATCAATCTATGTTTGTCTGTTTGTTTTTTCTTTTTCCTCTAAAACTTTTCCTT
This sequence comes from Loris lydekkerianus, assembly GCA_963574355.1. Classification (NCBI taxonomy): domain Eukaryota; kingdom Metazoa; phylum Chordata; class Mammalia; order Primates; family Lorisidae; genus Loris; species Loris lydekkerianus. The sequence continues at coordinate 24,245 of CAUYPK010135652.1, forward strand.
TTTTCTGAGAAGATCTGGCAGCATCTCTGGTCACCCACCTTGTCTTTTAGAATCCCTATTATTGTGACATTTTTAAAGCCAAACTTCTTTTAAGAATTCACAACCATCCTGTTTTAGCATTAGATTATCCAGCCTTAGATTTTTTACTTTCCTTTTGCTTTAAGTTGTCACATAAATGCTTTTGCTTTTCTCAAATCGTGTTAGAGTCTACAGGTACATCCTTCTTATAGCAATGCGGCACCCACATAAGATCTGCACGTTTAACATTAGATAAAAATGTATAAAGTACAAGGTTTTTGTACTGGCATAGCTCCAAGAATGGCTTCACAATTTTTTTCTTTTTCTTTTCTCCTTTCCTCTTCCTCTTTATCTTCCTTCTCCTTTTCTTCTTCTTTCTTTTTCTTCAAGGATCTTTGTACTGAATTTATTTATCTTTAAATAGTGGGAAACTAGAGCTGGCAGGCTTCAATCTATGGTGCATATAAAGCAATTAAGTGCTTTTTTGTAGCATCATTCCTTTTCTCTTCTTCCTGGGAGCATTTCCAGCACCACTAGTGAACTTGATCTGGTTTCATGATGTTATTCGAGGTTTACAGTATTGCCCTATGCACAATGAAAAATACTTGAGAACTGTAAGAGATCACTTTTTTACAGCAATACACACTTTACTGGAGAGATAAACCGCTCACATATAGATTATTATCATCATATGGTGATTGGACAGTTAAGAGCTTACTTATAACACTGGACCTCATGGCAATAGCAACAGGAAGTGGCTACAAAATTATTATAATATTACAGTATGTACTAGAGTTAATTTTATGCAGTTATGATTTTTTTTTTTTTTTTGCAGTTTTTGGCCTGGGTTGGGTTTGAACCCGCCACCTCCGGCATATGAGGCCAGTGCCCTACTCCTTTGAGCCATTTAATACTATATCTTTATGAGTGTTCACATTTCTCTTGACTGTGAATGGTGCCATGGATGGTCTCTAAGTGTGTGCGCAAGTTTTGATAAATTTTCACTTTTTAAAATAGTGATAGCTTTGTGTATATTTTATGGTAGTAAATGACAAAATACACTAATACCTTCATATATTTTATACTTTCATGGTATACTTTGTCCTCAATTTTTTTGTTATTTCTAGGCTATATGTTTTGCCTGAGAATTTTTTCCAAATTGTCATGAAGCTCTAAAAATTTTCCCCAAAATTCATTGAAATAAATTCACATGTAAGTGAATCTGTGAAATTCAAGCCCATGTTGTTCTGGGGTCAACTGTAAATTAGAGTGAAGGACTTTTGCTCATAAGACACATCATCGAATGAGTGAAGAGGCAATTAACAGAGATGGAGAAGATATTCATGAATATATTAATATAAAGAAATCTTAGACATCTATAAGAAACTAACAGACAATGTAATAAAAATTGAGCAAAAGATATTATCAGACATTTCAAGACAATACTCAAATGGCTAATAGAATAAAAGAAACATTTAATTTCATTAGTCATAGGAAAATGTAAATTAAAATTATAAAACATTCTACCAAGCACTCACGTTATTATCTACAGTGGAAAGCACCCCAAAATGCTAATTGTTGGCTACAGTGCAGAAAATGTAGAACTCTTGTCAGTATTGGTGGCATATGTTTATTTTGTAAAATTTCAACTAAAGCCAAATATATGAATCTCTATGATCTAGAAGCTGTGCTGCTGGATATGACTCAAGGGAAATGTGTGCATATATCCATCTACAGCCTGTATAGTCAGTTCGGTTATAATGTAACACATGTGTTCATAAAAATCACAGCATTATGAAAAAGCATACAATAAAACTACAGGATCATGGAAAAAATGAGATTCAAAGCAAAAGACTCAAAAAGTCTTTTGTCATCCATGACACATAAAGAAGATAAGAACCTAATAAAAAAATGAAAGTGCAATTTTATTCATGGTAAATGGTTAAAAATACCTTAAATGCCCTAATAAAGATGATACTTTAGCTTGAAAAAGACCTAAAGTTGTGGACATGAAGGGCTGGAGCTTGTGAATTATTGTCAAATGGTGGCTGTTCCTGACAATGAACTTGGTGGTTTAAAGCAACAGAAGTTTGTTTTCTCACAGTACTGAAGACCAAGCCAACATCTAGGTATCTGCAGAGTTGCACTCCATTTTAAGGCTGTAAAGGAGAAGCATTTCTTGTCTCTTCTAGCACTGGTGGCTCCAGACATTTCTTGGTTTGTGACTATTCACCTCAATCTCTGCCTTCATCTTCATCTGACCATCTCTTGTCCCTGTATCTTCTCCTCTTCTGTCTCTTATGAGAATTTTTCTTTGGATTTATGGCCCACCTGGATAATCCAGAATGATGTCATCTCAAGATCTTCATTACATCTGCAATATTCTTTTTTCCAAATAAGGTCATAGACACAGGTTCTGGGGTTTAAGACTTTAATGTATTTATTTGGGCCCACCATCCAACCCACTCCAAAAGGGTTAAAATTTGTAAACTTTGCAGTCCTAAATTTGGATCAAGTTTTAATGTCTTTGAAATATACATCCTTTGAGGCACATGTTCATAATAGATTATCTGTTTCATCAGAAACAAACAAGCAAAAACAAAGAAACTGTTCCAAAGCATAGATTTCTTTTTTTGATTAACTTTAAATTCTGTATCAGGCTGGAAACTCTTTTATGGCTGTTTTCCATCTTGGATTTCTCTGAGAGTTGAAGGCTCTGGAAATAGCTACACATTTGAAAGCTCCATTTAGACTTGAATCCACATACATACTCAACAGTCCATCCCTTTTATTTCTTTAGTCCTTGTTCTTGTTGACTTCACGGCATTTGATTTTTTTTAAAGTTTTTCTGGCAATAAAAAACCTTTCTTTTTTTTCATAGCATTGTCTTCCATGGTCCAAATGTAGTTTCCTCTATGACAATTACATGTAATGTACCACATGTGTGTATATTCTCCCAATTCTTTCAAAAAGCCTTGTCATTTCTAGCTTCTAGTGGGTCCTTGAAGCTTACATTTTGCATATTCTTCCTGGAATTTTTGAACTAGGATGCTTACAGATGTTTGGGATGTTGAATGTGTGTTTGTACCTATGTGTTAAAATGGAAAAGTTCACAAATGTGGAAAAGGATAGCAACCTTCTACGCAACATTGTAGAAGAACATGTATGGTGAACTGAGGTAGCTGATAGATATTTGAGGTGTCTGAATGTGTGTGTTTTGCACAATCATGAATCCTACATGGATTGATTCAGTTGGGTGCAGTTTTAAGTGTTTATAATGTGTTACTCAGAAAGGAAATTTCATACAAGCAGACACAAAACTGGCGTGATGTTCAAATTGTTCTCTGATATACCACTTCCTTTGAAACAAATATGTGTTTTCAAAGCAAGTATTCTAGCAGAACTGACTATACTAGAATGTTCTCAGAAATACTATGTGTAAGAGCACCAAACTGGAAACTACCCAAAACCTCATCAATAGCAAAATGTGTACATTTTGGTAGGGACACGATGGAATACTACACCAGAATGTGAAGAGTGATACGCATGGAACATAAAAATATAGATGCATCTGATAAACATAAAATTGAGAAAAAGAAATCTAACAGATTAAATACTGCATCATTTCATTTATATAAAATACAAAAATAGGCAACACTAATTATGCTGTTACAAGTCAGGACAGTGACTACTCCTGGGAGCAAGGAGGTGTAAGGGGCTTTCATGGCTTTTGTTAAACAGATGAGTTCACTCTGAAAATTCATGGAGAAGCACATTTCAAATGTGTGTACATTTTGCATGTGTATTATACCTCGACAAAAAATTCTTTTAAAAGTCTATTGTGAAAACAAGAAAAAAGAAATGGTACCAGCTCGCTTTGGAATCAAACTAGTAGAGTTCCAGCACTAGTTCCATCATTTGCTAATCACGTGGCCTTGGGCAATTACTTGATTCTCTTGTGCCTCAGTTTCCTTACCTGTACCATGAAAAAGAAATAATAATAATACCTACTTTATGGGGTTGTTGTGAAGATTAAATGAATTATAAATGTAAAGCCCTCAGAGCAGTACTTGGCACAGTCTATGGTGTGGTATATTTGATATTATTATTCACTCTGTTTGGTAACCTGTATTTTTATTTAAATCATACTCAGGGCATATCTTTTCATGTCTATGTACTTCTTGAAGTTTTAAGCACAAAAGGAGGGGCATCTAGTTTCCAGAGTTTCCCCCATTCCTTTTGTTGGAACATTTAAATTGATTGAAGAAGAATTTCATGTGTTGGGCTTATAATCACCTTATTTTTATCCCAAATATTAGTGCTTTACTTTCATTTCTATTCACTATATATATTTTTTCTTTTCCTTTTTTTTTTGTATTTTTGGCTCACTTATTTGTATGAATTTCTATGTTTTATTCTATTCACTCCAAATTCATTCTTTCTCTCAGTGATTAGATAATTTTAGACTCAGTATATTATTATTAAATTTATATGCTTTGTGTAATGTTCCACTTTTGTATCTACTATTCACAAATTATTTTAGCAAAGACATTCTTTTCTACCCATATTTATAACTACGTTTACCCTTAAATTTATGTTTCCCTGCTTTCCCTGTACACTCTAGTTCTTTTATGCCAACAACTCTCATCTACTTGTGTTTTTATTTTGATTTATCTCTCAGTTAGTGGAACTTTTCAAAGGGAGGAATATGTACTAGTGGAATATTTATGTGCCCTTTTATGTCTAAAAAAAAATGTGTTTTTGTTGTTTTAAAAGTAACCCAAATGCAGCAACATAACATAGTTGGGTATTGAATTCTTGGGTCATGGTTTTTGCTTCAAACTGCTATAATTTTTTCTTCTATTTTTGTTCTTCTTTTTCTTTGTCCTCCTCCATGGCTTAGGAAGTCCCTATCAATTAACCCTGAAATGAATGGGAAATATACCTTTGTGTGTGTATGTGTGTGTGTGTGTGTGTTTTGTTGTTTTTTGAGACAGTCTCACTACATCACCCTGGGTAGAGTGCATCACATCTCACAGCAACCTCCAGCTCTTGGGCTCAAGCAATTCTCTTGCCTCAGCCTCCCAAGTAGCTGGGACTACAGGCACCCACCACAATGCCCGGGTACTTTTTGGTTATAATTGTCATTGTTGTTTGGCAGGCCCAGGCTAGATTCGAACCCACCAGCTCCAATGTATGTGGCTGCTGAGCTACAGGCGCTGAGCCAGGGAGATGTATCTTTGGATATGTCCTTTCTGTAGCCACACAGAAGGGTCCACCCACTTGCCATTGCTGGGAGAGAGAGTACTCAGGCTGTGCAACTTTCAGAATCTGTGGCAAAGTATGTATTTCCTGTATCCATCTTCCTGTGACCTTTTGCTTTCTTGTCTCTAGTTTGGCCTTCAAAATCTCTCATTCCCTGTGTCCAAGCTCCATCTACTCCATAACCTCACCATTATGTTCTTGAGCAATGGAACATAAATCCTCTTCCAAATGCATAAACCATTCAATTTTTCAAAATAATGTCTAAATAAAAGAAAAGCCCACCACTCAGTGGCAGACATTGCAATCACTCCATTTGTCTCATGGAAAAGAGGATAATTTCTTGCCCGAGGATAGAGAGAGTGTGGCAGAACCAGTTCACAAATGTGGGAGTGGAGTAGGGAGCATGTCAAGAAAAGGGAGAGCCAGAGGCCAGGCATAGCCCAGTAAGAGGTGGGCTGACTCAATCATTTAGACCTGGGCCTGGGCAAATGCAAGCTGGTGAGGACCCAAACAAACACAGGGGCACTCCATCTGTAGGACACTATGAGAATTGGGTGGCCAGGAAGTATATGTTATGGGGCTGAGGTCTTCACTTGCTGGGGCCAGTGTCCACCTTGGTGGTGACCATATTCAGGATTATCTCTGCAGGGCTAAAGCTCTTCTGGACAAGGAACTTCTCCAGATCTTCTTGGAGAATTTCAGGCTGCATATTGGGCTTCTAACAAGATATCATGGGAAAGCTTCTGGGTCCAACAGTATAAGTTGCCTACAGCATTGCTTGACCACCTCCCACTGGGTCTCATGGAGTCACTTCAGCCAAAAGGAAGGGAGAGCCTCCCAGAAGAGAACTGGACATGAAGGAGGGGTAATCACAGCTCTGTTGGAAAGTGAAAGTGTCATGCATTTCTATATAGAAACTGAGCAAAATGAAAAGAAGTCACCAGAATATTAGACCAAGGAAAGCAAAGTAATGCCCCTGAGCCCCCACAGTGAGTTCCTCATCTAGCCATAACTGTGATCTTTAGATGGTGGAAACAGGATGTCAGGGAAGGTAAGATCCTATGAGTGTCCCCAGCCTGGCTGGAAGCTGCCCCTGACCCTCCATCTCCAGATCTGTTTCAATTCAAATTTGATCCTATGAATGTTCTTAGAACCACCTCTGTCCACACCGGAGGCACTTAGAAAGTTGCTAGATGAAACCTGTGACCCTGAACTCTGACTAGGTTTCTCAGGTCACTGTTGGGTTTTCAGCCCCAACCAGACTCCCCCTCACAGCCCTCAATACAGCATCCTCCAGAGATACTCACAGGAGTTGTCACTGGTGATGTCAATGAAAGAAATGGTGGTCCCTAACCTGAGACAGCAATAAACCCTAGACACCCACAGACACATGAAAACAGACTCAGATACACCTAAATGCATGTTCTTATCCCCCCAAAGCCCTCAGTTGTATTCCCTGTTCTCTGTGTGCTGCATGGCAGGGATCTAAAGGCAAGGAAGGAAGAAAAATCTTCAACAGCAATGGGCAGTTGGTCACTTTGTAGGCTCATTATACAGAATCACATGCTACTGTAGGGCCATCATAGCTATCCATGAACTGCAGGAGGACCCAGATGTACTGAGTTTCAAGAAAAAGTACACGTACACCTGCCTGGGCCCAGGGTGGAGACTTTGGCCTAGGACTGAAGCTAGCTGTGTGCCAGCCCCAAACTCTGCCCTCTAGGGACTGACCTTCCATCTGGGGTTCAAGAGCTGTGAATCATGATGTACAGGCTCTGAGGCTTGAGCCTCTGGCTCTGGGATCAGACTTAGCTCATTTTCCTAAGCTGTGGCTTCTGAAGCTGAGCTAACATTTCTGACCTTTGTTCCTGGTCCTGCTCTAGGCTGTAGAGTCAGGATTTTAGTTGATCTCCTAATTCTTGTCATTTTTTTATAAGATCTTCTTATTCCTTGGTTTATGACTGTCTCTACCAGGGTCTTTGGGCTCTGGGATGTCCCTTGCCTTATGGACTGAGCTCTCTCTACATCCTCTGTCTTGGGGTCCTGGGCTTTGGGCTCAGGTATGGCTTTCTGGTTGGATCAGGGGTGGACCCAGAGCTCAGAGATTTTTCTAAGATCAGGGTTGATCCCAGAGCTCAGGGTCTGCCTTGTTATTGAGAGAACCAGTGGGTGGGGTGTAGAAAGAAGCTAACAATTTATGGGCCCAGACCAAGGACTGTGGGAGCAGCTGGATTAACATCTGATTGGCAGACAAGGGTTTTATCATTTCCTTGGCCTTGACTCGGGGTTCAGACTTCTCCCTGGAGCAACCAGGTTATATTGAGATCAATATCCCATCAATCACCCTACCTCACTTTGCATATCCTGCTGACAGTGAACTGTGAGGAGCTCATTAGGTTTACACAGGCAGCAGAAGTTCTGCAAGGATTATCCATCCTTAGGGCTTGTCCCTGGACAAGGAGGCTGAGAAGGCAGACACGCCTTGAGCCTGGGCTGGGGATGAACTTCTCATCCTTGATTACAGGAAAAAGTGAATGAGAAGAGATAGTGGACATGAAGATTGTTGGAATTTGTTAGTTTATTAATTCATTCATGGGTTGATAAGCACTTGTGTTGATTCCACATCTTGGCAATTGTAAATTCAGCTGCAATAAACATTCTAGTGCAAATGTCCTTATGGTAAAATGATTTTTTCTTCTTCTGGGTAGATACTTAGTAAAGGGATTATGGGATTGACTGGCAAGATCTCAGCTAATGTGCATAAGGTAAAGGGTTCAATTACAACTTGAACTTTTCATCTGAAATGAAAACAGTGTAACCTAAACATTTGTAACTCTCATAGCAATCTTAAATAAGTAAATAAAAAATAAAGTAACAAAAAAAGAAGAGCATGAAAACATGTACTTTCTTTTGGGGGTGAAGGGTTGTAGCATTTTTTTTTTCTCTTAATTTCAAGTTAATGTGAGGGTACAACCAGGTCATGATATTTGAATCTGTTAGGTAGAGTTCCAAAAGGTGTTCCATACATCCCCACATTGTACTCATTAAGTGGGAACACCCCAAATATATCTATTGGCTTTATATTAGTATTGAGTACATTGGATATTTGCTATTTCTTTCTTGTGATACTTTACTAAGAAGAATGTGTTTCAATTCTATCTAAAAAAGATGAATGTAAAGTCTCCATCATGGAGCTCTGTCTATGTCCTCTGTCTTGGGGTCCTGGTCGGATCCATCATGGCTGAATAGTATATATATATATTTTTATTAAATCACAGCTGTGTACATTAATATGATTGTGGGGCACCATACACTTGGTTCATAGACTGTTTGACATATTTTCATCACACTAGTTAACATAGCCTTCCTGGCATTTTCTTAGTTATTTTGCTAAGACATTTACATTCCACATTTACCAAGTTTTACATATACCCTTGTAAGATGCACCGCAGGTGTAATCCTACCAATGCCCCTCTCTCTACCCACCTACCCCCTCCCTCACCACCCTTTCCCCTTTCCCTCTATTCTGAAGTTGTAACTGGGGTTATAGCTTTCATGTGAAGGTCTTAATTAGTTTCATAGTAGGGGTGAGTACATTGGGTACTTTTTCTTCCATTCTTGAGACACTTTACTAAGAAGAATATGTTCCAGCTCCATCCATGTAAACATGAAAGAGGTAAAGTCTCCATCTTTCTTTAAGCCTGCATAGTATTCCATGGTGTACATATACCACAATTTATTAATCCATTTGTGGATCGATGGGCATTTGGGCTTTTTCCCTGACTTAGCAATTGTGATTAGGGCTGCAATAAACATTCTGGTACAAATATCTTTATTATGATTTGATGTTTGGTCTTCTGGGTATATGCCCAGTAGAGGGATTATAGAATTGAATGGCAGGTCTATTTTTAGATCTCTAAGTGTTCTCCATATATCTTTCCAAAAGGAATGTATTAATTTGCATTCCCACCAGCAGTGCAAAAGTGTTCCCTTTTCTCCACATCCACGCCAACATCTCTGGTCTTG
>CAUYPK010135656.1:0-25211 GCA_963574355.1 Loris lydekkerianus
CAATGTACTCAGCCCTACTATGAAGCTAAATTATAGCTTCCACATGAAGGCTATAACCCAACTATAGCACAAGACTATGGGGAAAGGGCCAAGGAAGGGGAAGGGAGGGGGGAGGTTTTGGTGAAGGGAGGGTAATGGGTGAAGCCACATCTATGGTGCATCTTAGAATGGGTACAGATGATTGCACTAATGTACACAGCTATGATTTAACAATAAAAAAAAGAGACATACAGAATCTTAAAAATAAATAAAATAAAAATAAAGCAAATCTCTCAAAAAAAAAAAAAAGAATTTACAATTGTTTGAGTAATGCAGATTACCTGCTTTATGTATGTGGGCCTCATCCAGTAAGTTGAAGACCTTAAGAACAAAGACAAAAGTTTTCTTTTCTTTTTTTTTTTTAGAGACAGAGTCTCACTTTGTCACCTTCGGTAGAAAGCTGTGGCATCACGGCTCACAACAACCTCCAGCTCTTGTACTTAGGTGATTCTCTTGTCTCAGCCTCCCGAGTAGCTGGGACTACAGGCGCCCTACACAACACCTGGCTATTTTTTTTGTTGTTGCAGTTTGGCTGGGGCTGAGTTTGAATCTCAGTATATGGGGCTGGCGCCCTACTCCCTGAGCCACAGGTGCTGCCCCAAACAAAAGTTTTCTAAAGAAGAAGCAATTTTATGTCAAAGATGCAACATGGAAATTACATACTTGCCAGATCTCACAATCACATGAATCAATTTCTTAAAATCTCTCTCTCTAGATATATACTAATTCTCTTTTTTCTGGAAAAACCTGACTAATAAAGTCACCAAACTAAAGCCCAGAGAAACTACATGATTTTCCTAATGTCATTTAGTAAATGGTAGCAGGACCAGTAATGGAAAGATGTGGAAACTGGGTCATAAAACTGTCAAAATACTGACCACAAGGCCAGGAAAGAAATTCAGAACTATCAACTTTCAGACATGTCTTTCCTAGTAGGTTGCATATAGAGAATAATAATGATTTGTGCTAAATCAGTACATTAAAAATCCTGGAATTCAAAGCAAATAAAACAGGGAAAGCATTATTTGTTCCTTTTGCCACAAATAGTACATGATTCTTTATAGAGGGAATGATTCTCAATGTTTAAGGTGGTCTCATTTTTATAAAATACTTTGTAAACTTTTGGGGACACACAAGCTCAACATGCTTTAAGAGGGCATGTCTTAAAAGTGTACCTTATTTAAAATACTTCCCAGATTCAATAATTCTTTTGTTTCCTCGAAAAAGAATATAAAGATAGAAATGACAAGGAGCAGGAAGTACATGCATCCTGTTACCATAATAAACATATATACACACTTCCCCAGCAGCTTCTTCACGAGTTTCTGAACTATTGTCACCATTTTATAATGGAGAAAACTAGGGCTGACAGGGCAGAGGACTTGTCCTAAACTGCTCAAACACAGAGCAGCTGACTGCAAGATCTGCCCTGCAGTGATGCCCTCAGAGCACATGCATTGGCCAGAAGGGTGATATTTGTAGGTCTCTTGATCCAAGAATCCTATATAGTGAGCTAAATTTTCATCCTAATTAAATGGGGGTGGGGTTAGAAAAAATTTGATCCTGAGGATAAGGCATTCTCTCTCCTCTCTCTATCTTTCCCATAGTGCCCCCCACTTAGGGGTGAGTATGCTTTGGGTTTACATTCTTCAGATAAGTTACTTTCAGGTCTGTTTTTCTTTGTTGATACTATGTAGCATTAAATGGGTTTATAAAACTGACATGTTTATTCTTATGTATCACAGCTCCAGCTCTCTCTCTTACCTTGATTTTAATTTTCCCAATCTAACAAGATTTCCCTTAGAAAAAGAAGGATTTACACACCAGTGGGATCAAAGGATAGAGACACCTTTACTGCACCTACATTCTCTGGGCTGCAAAGGTCCGGCACACTTGAATTCATCTCTTATAAGTCTGTACTCAGGCCACCCCTGGTCTCTTCACATTTGTAAGACTTGATCTCTCTCCTTTTTCTTATCTGAAGGCGTCTAGACCCAGACAGTCCTTTAGAGGCTCAATGAGTGATTTCTCTTGAGGGAGGCACGTCTCTCAAGTCTGCCAAGGAATGGAAATCTAGACAGTCACACAGATCACGTTGGTGCCAAATACATTCCACCAAATGCTACCGGCAATAATTACAGCATGTCACTGGGAAACGTGGCGATTTTCTTCCAGCATAAGGCTTCAGTCTTGCCCTGAGTGCCATGAAACTGGCAGCACAGAGGACACTTTCTCCCTGAAAATAATATTAGACTTCTCATGATCTGGAAAACGAAGGAAGCACAGCACTTCTTCATTTGAAATGTCTGGAGCAGGGTACCGAGATTAAGTAGGAACCACCAAGAATTCAACTGTGTCTTGTATCGACACCACTCTCATCAGCTATTAAAAAAAAATTAGGCCAAGGGCTGACTAAAAGACCACCATTTTGTTATAAGCAGGGCTGAGGGCCGCCTCCGAGGAAAGGCATAACCTGTTGTAACTTACAACAAGGAAAGCTATTTGTTAAGGATGAAAAGTCCTGAAAGCAGGCGAGAGAATCAGCTGCTCGGGAGGCAGGAACACCCCGAAGTCTACTAAGATTTTTATGTTCAACCGCAGGACTGTGTTTCATACAAAGGGGACCAGGAAGTCACTCCAAAGGACTGAGTAAGACCATGGGCAAAGCAATTAAAATAAGAGAAGCCGCCAAGGAAAACTGCAGGATGGCGAGGAAAGGCAGAGACGCCTAGGAAGGATCAGACGGGAGGGGGAGACGAGGAGGGAGTGGGGAGCGGAGAGGACACGGACGTCAGGAACAAAAGCTCCAGCGGAGTCTGGTGGAGGCACTGAGGGAGCATGGGGAGTTTTGAATAATTATTAAAATTAGCATGTGTCTGCGCCATCCTGTGGGTGTGGCGCAGAGCGGAGTGTAAACTCTAGCTGGGCTGGAGCAAACATCGGATTAGCGGCCGCTGCCTGCCAGCCTGCCCGAGGAGTGCGGGGACCAGCGCTGCACGCCGACCGGCACGATGGCCTCGTCTCAGGGGAAAAACGAACTGAGATTCGCCGACTGGATGGCAACTCTGCCGGAGAGCATCCACAGCATCCCCCTCACCAATTTAGCCATCCCAGGTAGGCGCGGAGGCTCCGCTCCCCCCGCCCCGCCCTGCTTTATCTCCCACTGAGTGGTAACTTGCTGCGGTGTCCGCGGGAGGGAAAGTGGTCTTCGGGGGGGTCACGGGCCAGGCGAGCGCCTGCCTGGGAGCCTTGGGTTTCCCGGGGTTTCCCAAACCTCCAGGAACCCAAGCGCCAGGCGTCAAGGTGACTGCTTTTCTCCGGGGCTTTTGAAGCAGGCTGTACGCGCTGGACTGGGGCAGGGGAGAAGCTGGGCTCCAGCCTGACGCCTCGCGTCCCCCCACTCCCAGGGTTTTCCCTGCAGATTTGCAGAGTGGGAACAATTCTGGGTCTGTGGGGAGACTGTGTCAGGTGAGCGTGAGGTGATGTCTTAGGGTCTCGGCTCCGGCGCGTGGACGGAATTGAGCAGATGTGGTAGATTCTCCGTTAGAGTCATTAATATTCGTCCCCAGTCTCCTTTAAAGAGACAAAACGCTTCTCGAAGAGTGATGAAAGTTCAGGGACCCGCGGCAGCGTAACAGCTGCCTGTGACCGGGAGCTGAGGGGGCGAGGGCTGAGGGCACCGCTTCATGAGCGGCGTGGCCCCGGAGGGCCTGGCTGAGTAGCCACCGTCCGAGTCTGGTCCAAGTGCGCGTTAGCAGCGTGTGTCGCCCGGGTCAGAAAAGCAAACCTTTGTGAGCCGTGCGTTTGCTGCTCGGAACTTAAGCCGGCAGGAAAGCCTGCGTGAGCTGTGGCGGAGGGGTGGATTAACAGGCAAAAGGTAGGGAAAAGATGATTGAGCTGGCGTCCAGACAGCCTATCAGGAGGGAAGTGTGGACAAAGCAAGAAAGAAACCGGAGGGATCAAGAAGCTTCAGCATGGCGCGCGCGACTTGGACCCAAGGACTGGGCAGGTTTCTGGGGCGGGAGCGCGCAGTAAGCCCCTAGTTCAGGCATCAGAGGAGGAAGGGTCGTCTCAGGACAGTTGAAAACAGTGACAACTGGGGACACGGCCATACTTCGCTACCAATTTGGCTAAGCTCTTGGACTTAAAGAACATAAGCTTGATCTTTCCAGGACCTGGCTGGAGGACAAATTAGTGGTGGTGGTCTGCTACTGGCCCTGAGCTGAGCTGAGTTAATAACTTCAACCTCCTGTCTGCCTTTTCTCAATTGCCCCATCCAGCGCCCCCTCTGAGCTACTAGGTGAAAACATAATAAAGGGCAAACAAAATAAAAGCAAACCAGAAAAGAAGGGGTCTCTTGAAAATCTCTAGAGGGTCCAACCAACAGAGCTGTAATTGATGAGTAACTCAAATCAATGGTTTTTTGTCAAGGGAGTGGTTGACAATGACAGGCTAAGGCTACCCTGTAAGCTTCCTCCACAGAAAGGTTGTCTACTTTTATCCTATTTTCAACAAAAACTTCCCAAGAGCTCATCTCCAAAGAGAAGAACACCTCAGCTTCTCCACTGCATTCACCCATCTGCCTGAGCCTAGGGATTGCTCTTTTCAAAGAGATGGTAGAAAAGTACACAACTTTGTTGGCAAAACTCCACTGTCACTTTCACAGACATTCCCATCCTTTTTCTTCATTTTTTTTTTCAAAGTTACTTTCACCTGGCCTCACCTGAATGTGTTTATACATATAGAAGGTAAGAAGGGAAAAAACTACGATGTAGCCTTCTGATAAGTGACTCTAAATATGCAGGGCTAAAAGCCTAAATGTGCATAGCTAATTCTGAGCATGGTATGGTACCGTTTTTAATCTACCATACATGTCTTTAGTACTTAACTTTTTCAAAGCCCTGTTACATTCATCAGCTCTTATAATTCTTCCCAAACCCCACGAAGCAGGCAGTGTTAGCTTACCATCTCCGTTTCACAGATGGAAAAAAAAACTCAAGTTCATTTTAGACAAATGACCTGTTAGTACTGTCAGTTCAGGAGTCTGACCTCTACTCTAGACTTTAGGGACTATCTCTTAGGAATTTTGGAGAGAAAAGCTTTGGGATTTTTATCTGGATGATTCATAGCAACAAGTACTAACCAGAGTGAGATAAGGAACTAGGCATTAGCAGGATTGGGCAATTTTCCTTTTCTTCCCAGAGACAAAGTGAAAACCTGAGGCCACATATTTTGATATTCTGGTGATCTTCTGAGTAATAACATAAAGATGATGGCATTACTCTGCCCTGGGAATTTCCATTGTTCTCCCCACCCTTTTTTGTACTGTACTCACAGTGGATCCCCTGCAAAGCTGCTTCTTCTCATCCCAATCTTTCTGAGAAAAAATAAACACAATATATTTCACTAAATCTATGCTTCTCAACCCTCCAGTGTTTCTGTAATGTAGGTTTGGTAGTACCATATATATATAGCCAGATTTTAAAAAAAGAGTTTGGTACCTTTCTGCATTACTCAGTTCAGAGAAATTTTGGAGAAAAAAAGACATTGAAACTTTGATAGTCAGACGACTAATTGGAGGCTATTAAACACTAATGGAATAATTGCCTTAAAATCATGCTAATAGCTTCCTGGCTGCTACATGTTTACTTGGACAGTTGCTACAGCTCAAATTAAGTAATTATCTCTACCATTTAAAACCACTCCTGGTGTACGACACGAGTGTTTCTACTGAGGGGAACTGCTGCTCAGTCATCCTCAAAGTTTCAGGTTTTCTTAGGTGAAGCAACTGGAGAGCAAAGACCAGCCTAATTATGAGACTGCCCACCTGGGGCAGCTGACCCAGATTACCCAGGGCTAGAGCAGAGAACAGTCTGCAGGTGTGATATTCTCCACTATGAGCTCTTTAAATATTTCTCGAGTATCTGCCTCTTGAATGTGTTCAGAACCTAGTCACTCAGTGGCTGTTTTGTGTTTAAATGGCTTGTTATTGATTTGATATTGACTGGGCTGAGGAATTAAGTTAGTAATTGGTATTAATAGTTTCACTTTTAATTTATTTTTCAAAGGAATAGTACTGCCAAAACTCATGGCGCATTTTATGAGGGTACATGTCAAATCTACTACGTGTAGAGTATAAATGTCTTAACACAATCATTAAGATAGTGCGCTGAAGGCTATGTTTGTTGTAAGTATTTCAAATTGCATATAAAACCCACACATTGTACCCCATAAATGAATTAACGTACACAGCTATGATGTAATTTTTAAAAACCTCATTGACAATTACTCAAATTTCAATCTTATTTATTAGCATTTCTTCCTGTCTGTGAAGGTAACTAAGTTTTCATCTATGCATCTTTGTTTAACAGTCACATTTTGGATTATGAATGATGTTTTCTCTCACCACAAGCAGGGAGAGAGGGTAAACAGCATTAGAAGCAGGGAGACAAACTATAAAATTTGGGTAAATGTGAGTCTGATGAATATTTGGAAGCAGAGTGTTAACTATAGTCATGGTTGTAAAGAGAGCTATCATGGGAGCAAGGAAAGTGTAGATAATTTGGATATGTCCAACATCTATCTAAAAGATTGGGAGTGATAGGGACCAATAGGAAGGAGTCTGCTATGTAATTCCTAATATATGATAAAAATCTTCATGTAGTGTAGCAAACTGACCATGCAGCAATGAAAAATTGACCAAAATGTTGTGGGACTGGAATCTCGGAGTGAATCTATTTTTTCATCAATAGGGACTTGTTGATTGTTCCTTAGGTAAGGAAAAAGGAATGCTTTATAGATCAATGATTGATGACACATGTGAATTTTATTTCCTTTAGAAAACTGAAACACCAATAAAAAAGATCAGTTTCACTTAGGAAAACTAGGTGTTTGTACAGTTTTGATTTCTCTGTTCCTGTGTCTGCTGTCATGAATTTCTTCATTCACAGTGATCCCTTCTTTCTGTTGCCAGTGTTTTTGGATCCAGTGGTCTTCTTTCTCATTGTCACTTATCATTTCTATTTTAATTGGAATGAGCCAATGTCTAGGACAAATCTGGGACTGGGTCTAATTGTACAAACTTCTTAATAAATGTATTTTTTCTCATCTTTTTATAAAGAAAAGTTAATCTTTTAAGGTCATCAGAAAGCCACAAAATTGTTTAGGATGAATATCTTTCTTATGTTACCTCTCTAATCCACAGTTTTATTTTTGATTTTGCTGTAAGGGAAAAATTGAAGAATATCTGAAACAGAATTTGTTCTACTAGAACTTTTTTTGTGACTTAAACTCCCTTCTATTGCTAATCCATGTAGCATGATAGGCCAGGCACAGTGGCTCACACCTATAATCCTAGCACTCTGGGAGGCTGAGGTGGGTGGATTGCTTGAGCTCACAAGCTCGAGACCAGCCTGAGCAAAAGTGAGACCCCCCCTCCCCCATCCCTACAAAAAATAGAAAAACTGAGGCTAGAGGATCACTTGAGCCAGAGTTGGAGGTTGCTGTGGGCTATGAGGCCATGGCACTCTACCCAGGGTGACAGCTTGAGACTCTGTCTCAAAAAAAAAAAAAAAAAATTCAATATAACATGATATATACACTACTTTACTATTTACAAAGTGTTTTCCTTTGCATGGATGTATTTATCTTTTTTATTTTACTTCAGATTAATGTGAGGGTATAAATAATTAGGTTACAGTGTTTACATTTGTTTGGTAGAGTCCCTGTTATAGTTGCCTCCCCTTCCCCCCCCCCCGTGTACTTTTCACATGATCTATCGATAATATTCTAAGGCCATGCTATTCAAAGTTTGTCCAAGGGCCTGTAGCATCGGCATTGGTGACCATAGGAGCTTGATAGAAATGCTGCACA
Source organism: Loris lydekkerianus (assembly GCA_963574355.1). Classification (NCBI taxonomy): domain Eukaryota; kingdom Metazoa; phylum Chordata; class Mammalia; order Primates; family Lorisidae; genus Loris; species Loris lydekkerianus. Next base: position 7,912 of record CAUYPK010135656.1, read on the forward strand.
TCAGACCCCACTCCTTAGATCTATTTAATCACAATGTAGTTTTTAACAAGATCACTAGGTGATTTATATGCGTACTTAAATTGTATATGAGGTCCTGCCTTAGTGCATCTCTGAGGAGGACCTTTACGGAAGTAAGTGCAGAACCAAATTTAAATGCATGTCTTTTTACAAGGCTCTTTCTATTGGGCCATATGGTCTATGAGTGTACAAATTTACATTCAGGCTTATTGCCAGAAACTGATATTTGACTCAAGGCTAATGGCCCAAAATGGGAACATTTTTGATAACTGACATGACAGGTCATTGTGCACCTCGAGCAATAAGCATGATTTAATTGCTACTTCGGTGTTCAAATTAAGTCACTGTGATAAATCTAAAACCTTTCCCCTCATTTCCTTAAAGTCCTGCTGTTTTTTGTTGTCAGCCATCAACAGCACTTAAAGTCCGCCCATCTGGTGATGCTCGTGGTCACTAATGCCAATTTAGGAAACATCCCTATATTGATTCGTTGTCCATTTGGACTCATTCTTTGCCTTATATAAGCCTGGCTACTTTTGTTATATTTGTAAATTGCAGGTTGATTTAATTTATCTATAAGCTAGACCTGTTCAAATATTGCTCTTAAGTAAAGTGACATCATGAGGTGATACAAAGCATAGTAATATCCAGCATCAGAAAGTCATCAAAGGCAAAGGTAAATAGTAAATTATTTTTGATAGAAATTGTTTGTATTAGCAAGCCACACCTCATCCATTTGGAGCATGATTTACATGGAATAAAATACACACACACCCCCAGCCCTCTAATTGCTAAATGGATACCACAGTGTTGATATGTTAAGGCTTATATACTTTACTCATTAAAAAATTTCTTATACCCTTACTTAGATTTTTTTTTTTAATTTAATTGCAATCCTACCCAATCAGAATAGAGAGAATACATCGAAAAGAGAAGACTCTCAAGTGTGCACAGTAACAACAGGGAACATTTGTGAGGGAAGACTAACAAATGTGAGGACTAGCACACAAGTGGTGTTTTCTAAACTCTATCAGTTCCTAAATAAAATCAGATTCCTAATAACTGGCAGTTTCAACTCCTGTCTATTACCTCCTAATGGATTTCCCCATTCCCTTGGTTCTTTGTCCATGTGGACTCATTCTTTGTTTTACACAGGCCCAGCTATCTAGCAATCTCTGGATGGATTCTTACGTATGATCTAGAAGCCAATCTTTGGGATAGATTGATAAACAAGTTCTTTGGGCATTTTCCTTCTTTCCTTTTCTGGGGAAGCTTTGAGGAATCATCAACTTTGCTCCTTTGATGTAGAGACAAACTGTGCTTCTGTAGTTTTATGCACAAACACCATTGCTGCTAGCAGCCCCGTCATACTCTGTGTTGTGTCTGCAGAGGCCCCACACTGAAGAACAAGGCTCAAAGGTTCCCAGAGCTGCTTACCACACTGTGGAAGCTGCTGACATAAACTTTGCTACTGCTGACTCTGTCTGTCATCACTGCTGAAGTTTTGAATGCTTTTCCTCTTTTTTGCCTGGTTTATATTGGTCTTTTGTTATTGACCCCTTGCCCAGGACTCAGATATGAGTTTATGAGGTCTGGCCAGAGGACAATAGGTATGGCATATTTTGTTTTATCCTCTGCATTATTCTCAATGTTTGCTCACTCTGTGAGTGTAGGTGTGTGCGCATGTACATGAACATAGATGTGTGTATCAACTTGCTCTTAAGATCATTTCTTTTTTAGGAAGCTTCTTGATTTCTCCTAAAAGTAGATCACCTCTGGTGAGTATGATCTAAATGTTATTACAGATAGGTCAGAAATAGGAATGTCACTCAGATCTATATTTTTCTCACTGAGCAGCCTGGGATAATGTAATTAGAGTCAGATAATCTGACATACCTAATGTAATCTCTAAGGACTCCATTGTATTAAAGCACGTTGGCAGAGTAACTGACGTGCTCTGATGGTCAATAAAAGGTTAACACACACATACACATTTTAATTCTTGTTTCTTACAGAGTAAGCTCTGCTTTCTGGAAAATTAAACTATTGCAAGTAGTTAGGATGACTCTCACCCACAAGTAACAGTTTTTGGAAACCAGAGAACATGCTACTCAAGCAACTCCTGGAGGTAGTTATGGGATTTAATCCTCAAGAAGCTTTTCTGTTCTTCTTACTTTTCCTGATCTGAGTAGGATTAGGATCAGTCTCAGAAGACTAGGGGCCAGGAAAGTATCTAAATCATATATTCTTGCAGGAAGGGAGAAGTGAGAGAAAACGTTACCATGGTTCGGATGGAATTCTGTTGTCAGAAGCTTTCTGCAGCACCATATGCTTTTATTATGCTCTATTAAGAGAGGAGGATAGGTCTCTAAGAGAGGGGCAGGAGGAGATGGTTAAACATTCTTGAGAGGCAGCCAGGATTAGTCACCTCCGGAGATCAGGTACTGAAACAGATGGCCCGTAGATTAGTTAGAAGTGCTCTTTTTATGTTCCTATATTTCATTACAGATCCTAGGAGTGGATAGCTCTTACAACATTCTATCTTAAATGTCAGCTAATATTATTTTTTCCATAGAATTTTTTCTCTGAGTTAAATTTTTGAAGCAGTCATATTTATCCTTAATTATCATTACAAATGATGATTTTGCTCCTCATTTCACTTGAGAAGCAAATTATTTCATGAAGGAATGTGGACTGTAATAAATGATCTTGGTTTCCTGATTAACTTTCCCAGAGACACCCCTCTGGCTTGTAGGGTCGCTCAGAGGAAGATGCGCTTCAATGAGCCCTAATGGGCAAGTGGGAACTTATCTCAATGCATTTTTTTGTCATATACCCCTGTTGCTATATGGAGAATGAAGAAGAAGAGGTGGAGGAAGACCACAGCTGCTTTAGTAGAGTTAGCCCTACACATATTCCTGCCATGACCTAACCCAGACTTCCTCCAGGACAAAAAGGTAGTCAGGGGGATGTAAAACTCTTGCCTTGAAAACTGATAGAGGGGAAGCTGGCAGAATGTGAAGTTTTATTTTATCTTCATCACCCCCTCATGTCCTCATTTCTCATCAAGCCAAACTCCTTGGCCTAGTACTAGAGTCACACCCTTCAAAATGACCTTCATACTCTCATCTCGCTCTTCCCCTTTCGACTTACCTAAATAAACCTCAACTTCATTAAACTCAACTTTCCACCTATTCCAATTCCAGATAACTCCAATGGATCAACATTGTTAGAGAAAAAAGACAGCTTGGATGAATGTACTCACTAGCAATTTCTGATCATAGCTTTTAAATGGGATTTGATACAGTCAGAGAGACTTACTACACTTCCTTAGTCAATTCATTTCCCTGGTCTCTGACATGAGAAATTTTATTAGTCTTCTTGTTTCTGAAATCAACACCTCCTTCCCTCCCCTTCTATACTGATTTTATGATAGATGCAAACATACAATAACTTCCTGAATTTCCCACTACTGAACCCACCAGTGCACCTGCATCTGTTTCTGTATACTCTGTATTTCCTTTAAGACACGGACCTGCTCCTGCCTAGCGTTCATCTTCTCCACTTGTGTTCCAGATCCCATCTGCTCAAATCTCTTCAAAGTGTACTCAAGAATTTATCCATTGTCTCCTGCATTATCATTTTTATCTGCCTCTACAGGATCATTTCATTTCCTACACCAGCATATATTACTAATACTCCTCTTAAAAAAGAAAACACTGCTTCTCTATCTTCTATACTTTTTCTCTCATATTTGTAAAAATATATTCTCTGTCTTCAGTCTTCAGGCTGTTATTTCTTTCTCTCCCTATGCTATACTAATCTCATTGTTTCCCCACCACTACACTAACACTGTTCTTAGCAAGGTTGCTGATGATCTATAGTGTGCCAGTGTATAATTATTCTACTGTGCTGTTGTGTTGAATTCAGTTTGATTGGATTTTGTTGAGGATTTTTGCATCCAATGTTCATTAGTGATACTGGCCTGTATTTTTTTTTTTTTTTTCTTGTGGCATTTGTGTCTGCCTTTGTTATTAGGGTAATACTGGTCTCATAAAATGAATTTGCAAATGTTCACTCCCTTTGATTTTTTTTTTAGACTTTGAGAAGGATTAGTATTAATTCTACTTTGGTAGAATTCACCTGTGAAGCATCTGGTTCTGGACTTTTATATGGTGAGAGGTTTTTAATAACTGAATCAATCTTCTTACTAGTCTTACAACCGTCAGATTTTCTATTTCTTCTTTCTATGATTTGGTCTTTGGACATAACATGTTTATAAGAATTTATTCAGCCGGGTATGGTGGCTCAAGCTTGTAATCCTAGCACTTTGGGAGGCTGAGGTGAGTGGATATCTTGAGCTCAGGAGTTTGAGACCAGCCTGAACAAGAGCAAAATCTCATCTCTACCAAAATTAGAAAAACTACCCGGTTGTGGTGGGTGCCTGTAGTACCAGGTACTCAGGAGGCTGAGGCAAGAAGGATCCCCCAAGCCGAGAAGTTTGAGATTGCTGTGAGCTATGAGGCCAGGGTACTCTATCCAGCACGACAGACTGAGACTTTGTCTTAAAAAAAACAATAATAGTAATTTGTTCATTTTCTCTAAGTTATCTCATTTGCTGTCTTATAGTTGTTCTCATGATCCTTTTTCTGTGTCATGGGTTGCAATGTCTTCTCTTTCATTTTTAATTTTATTTGAATTTTCTTTCTTTTTATCTTATTTTAATTGATCATAAATTTTATCTTTTAAAAAATTCTTAGTTTTGTTGATTTTTCTTTTGTTTTTCTATTCTCTATTTTATTTTTCTGCTCAAATCTTTATTATTTTCTTCATTCTTCTTACTTCAAGATAAGTTTTCTCTTCTTTTTCTAGTTCCTTAAGGAATAGAAGTAGGCTATTTAAGATTCTTTTTTTTTCATAAAGGCATTTATTGCTGTAAACTTTCCTTCTATTATTGTTTTTGTTATGTTGTATTTTCATTCTCATTTTTGTCTCATTATTTTCTAAATTTCCTTTTGTTTTCTTCTTTAATTCATTGATTGTTCAAAAATGTATTGTATAATTTCCTCTATATTCCAGTTTTCCTTCTGCTGTTGATTTATTTCTAGCTTCATTCTATTGTGGTCAGAGAGGGTACTTTGTATAATTTCAATATTATTACATTTTTAAAGACTTGATTTATGACCAAATAATATGTATGCTTTAGAAGAATGTGTATTCTGCTGTTAAGTGGAATGTGTTGTATGTCTGTTGGATTTATTTGGTCAAAATTATAGTTGAAGCCCAATTTGTTAAATTGATTTTCTGTTTGGATGATGTATGCATTATGGAAGATAAGATATAAAGTCTCATTATTATTATATGTCATCTATATTTTTTCTTTAAATCTATCAATATTTACTTCATATATTTGAGTGTTCTAATACTGGGTATGCATACAGTTATAATTGTTAATGTTCCTGATGATTTGACTCTTTTATGATTAAATAATGTACTTCTTTGTCCTTTTTTTACAGTTTTTGACTTAAAGTCTATTTTGTCTGATAGAAGAAGGCCATTCCTGCTCTGTTTTACTTACCACTTGCCTGAAATATCTCCTTTCATTGTTTCAGTATCATTTCTATGTATGTTCTTAAAAGTAAAGTGATTCTCCTATAGACAGCACATAGTTGAATCTCGATTTTTTTTTCTTTTTTTAGCCGTTCAACCACTCCATGTCTTTTGATTGAGAGTTTGATTCTTTTATATTTACAGACATTTTTATAGGGAGAGACTTACTATTGACATTTTGTTAGTTTTTTTTCTTTTATAGCTCTTTCCCTCTTTTTCACGCTTGCTGTCTTGTGTTTTGTTGGTTTTTTGTAATGACGTGCTTTGACTCCTTTCTCACTTTTTGTGTATCTTTTATAGGTGCTTTATTGTGATTATAATGAATTTTGCATGAAGTATTTTATAGTTCATGCTCTTTTTAAATTAATAAAAACATACCTTAAATCACATATAAAAATTCTACACTTTTACTTCTCCTCCTATACACTTTGTTATTGATGTAATAAATTACATCTTTTTTATTTTATATACACTATTTTTGTAATTATATTTATTTATTTTTATCTTTTATTCCTATACCTGAATTAAATGTGATTTACACACCAATATTATTGCATTATAGTATTCTGTATTTGCCTATATATTTATCTTTATCTTTGAGTTATATAATTTCATATGCTTTCATATGGTTTCATTTTGATTTATAGGATTCCCTTTAGCATTTTTTGTAAGGCAGATCTAGTGGTTATGAACTTTCAGCTTTTCTTTGAGAAAATATTTATCTTTCCTTTATTTTTAATGAACAATTTTGATGGATGTAGTATTCTGGGCTGTCATTCTACTCCCTCTGTCCTGTATGTTTTCTCCTGAGAAATCTATTGGATCTTCCCCCCCCCCCCCATTTTTTTAACTTTTTTTTTTTTAATTGTTGGGGATTCATTGAGGGTCTTCCCTTTTTTATAAAGAGTGACTTTTCTTTTGATGCTTTTAAAATTATGTCTTTGTTTTTGATTTTCACAGTTATATTATAATGTGTCTTGATATAGGCTTGTTTGGGTTCCTCAGATTTGGGCTTCTTAAATTTGGATGCCCATTTCTTTCTTCAGATTTGGGAAACTGTTTGTCATTTTTCATGTCTTTAAATAAGTTTTCTGACCCTTTCTTTTTCTTTAAATTCCATAATGCATATGTTAGTTCACTTGATGTTGTTCTACAAGTCTTGAAAGCTTTCTTCCCTCTCTCTCTCTCCCTTCCTACCTTTCTTTTTCTCTTTTGCATAAGTTCAGATGGCCAGATGACCTATCCTCACATTTGCTGATTCTGTTTTCTGCTTGATCAAGTCATCTGCTATTGAAATACATGTAGCTGATTTTTTAAATTAATAGTTCAGTAATTGCACTTTTCAGCTCCAAAATTTTCATTTTTTTAAAAGACATTTAAAAATCTCTTTGTTGAAATTTTTATTTTTTTCATCTATTATTTTCCTGAGTTCATTGAGGATCTTTATGATGGTTATTTCAAAATCTTTGTTAGGAAATTTATGTGTATTTGTTTCATTGGAGGTGGTTTCTAGATGTTTGTTTTGTTCTTCTGATTGAGCCAATTTTCCATTTACTCATATTTCATGTACTTTTGTGCTGGTGTCTAGGCATTTGATAAAAATGGCCACTTCTCATAATCTTTGTATAGGGAAAGACCAATCAGGCCAACTAGGGATTCTGAGGGCCTCTCAAATCTTTTCCGTGAATGTGTTTTCTTTTAGTTTGTGCAGGTAGATTCCTGATTGGAAGGATTCGCTGTGTTCACTCTTCAGGATCTTGTAAGATCACATTGCCTCTGGTTTCTATCTACTCTACTGAGTCCTCTAAAGAAGCACACTACCCAGCTATGTTTTATTCTCAGAAGTCCCTGGCATTTAGAGTATGCCAGGTTCTATTGGGACTCTGAGTTAGGTTATACAAACACTTGTCCCTTAAAGACCCCATCTAAATGCTGGAACATCGGACATGTGTTGTACTCTTCTCTGTCTTTACTCAGGGAGAAGCTTCTGAACTGTTTTGGTCACTGTCAGCTGTGCCACAGGTCCTCTGGAGAAGCCCCACATTGCTCAGCTCTTTTGTTCTCAGTTATCCCCAGATATCCAGGCTACTCTAGATGGAGTAAGGAGACTATGGTGAGAGAGTGGTACAGATATTCCTACTGGCTTTGATGTGATTTATTTCATACTTATCTGGGGTTCAGGAATTTCTTAATTGGTTTCTGGATTTCCCATAGAAGAAATTATCTGTGTATTGTTGGATAAATGTCTCCATGGGAGAAAGGAGTGCCTGGAGCTTTCTGTTCCGCTTGCAGGTATCACTCCTTACCACACTTGTTTTTCCTGCTTCACTGGCTGCTTTCTTAAGGTCGTCTTTGTGAATAATGCCCTTTCTTCTCGACATCTAAAGAAATCTTGGGGCACACTAGGCTCAGACTTAGACTCTTTTTTTTTCTATAACTATGTTTTTACTTTAGGTGAAAATACCTAATCCAATGACTTGAAATAATATCAATATGATAATGTTTCCCAAGTTTAAAACATTAGCCAAAATCTTCATATCATATTTTGTATTTATATAGAATATAGAAACTTAACACAATTCAAAAAGAACCATTCATGTCACCATCCATTGCCAAGTATATTCCTCATTAAACTTTCCCCATTTAAGTACTTTTTATCACTACTCATCAGTTTCTCAAGCCCCAAACCTTGCAGCGATTCCTTATTTTTCTTTTTCACTCAAATCCTGAAACCACCCCATCAGGAAATGCTGTTGAACCTTTCTCCAAAATATATCCCAAATCCTTCCACTTTCTACTACTTCCACTGTTACGATCCTAATCTAGTCACTGTCATCTTCCACAGGTGTCCAAACTAGTCTCCCTGCCCTCACTTTGCCCCTCTACACAGAGTATCATTCAGAAGTGTAAGTCAGGGACATCATTTATTCCCATAAAACCCTTCATAGTAACATACTGGACTTACTGGTTCCTGTCTTTTTGATCCCAATTCATTCCATCTTTTTCCTACTCACTAACCCTGGCCAGACTTTCTGATCTTCATACCCTTCGGACTTCTTATTCTCGAGATTTGCTTGTAATCTTCCTCCAAATCATCATCAGGCTGCCTTCCTTCTTCTAGTCACTAGCATGATGCCTTCTTCTCAGGGGATATTCCCTGACCATGTTAGTCAATGCAGTCTACTCTACCTTCATAATATTCCTAACTGTTACTTTATATGCCTTCTTTATAGTGCTTATGAATTATCTAGTGCTTATTACTATCTACTTTGTTTATATATTAATTATCTGTCAAATAAGTAGAGTATAAGCTCCTCAAGGGCAGGACCTTGGATGGATCTTTTCTGATGCCCAGAATTTGTCTGGCATAAAGCCAATGTACACTAAATATTTATTGCCTATTAAGTGACATAGTCAACCTTATACAACCTTTCTGTTGGTCTCACAGAAAGAGAATCTAAAGAAGGTAGTAAAATCAGCTCCTTTTTTTTAAAATTCTTCACAAAGTCTTAACTGAAAGGAAGTTAATTTGACCAAAGGAATGACCTCAGTAAATTTCAATAAAGAATTGAATTCAGTATGTTTTGAATGTGCCACATGAAAGTTGGACAAAGATTTTTTTAAACAACAGTTTTTAGCCATTATGGAACTCTAGGTTCAATTTTCTTATTTCTACACTTAATGTACTTAATAATTACTGATCAAAATTAAGACTTTGAACAACTTTTAGACTGGACTTTGACTTCATAAAAAAAAAGGTACTGACTTTAATGCTGCTTTGATTTTTAGGTTTTCATTTAAATTATCTGTTAGTGTAATTGAAGTATGATCTGTAAATTGACCTGTTTAACCAGAATTAGTACTAATACTCAACCACACAATTATTTTGAATTCTTTCATTATCTTATTGACCTTTCTATAAAATAAGGAAAATTCTACTAGAACAAAACAAAAGTATGTATCATAGCCAAAAGAAAAAAAAAGAGGATCCATCTAAGAATTGATATATTTTAAATGTTATGTACAAAAGATGGAAAAGCTGGCATGTAATTCAAGTAATGTGTAAGCATGGCTGAAGTCAAGGAAGGTCTGAGACAAAAACAACGAAGGCAATGCCAAGATCTCTCTTCCTCATGCTTGGAGCTAAAAATAGCACAGGATGGGCTAGAACCTTGCTTGGGGTAGATAGTGTGAAATTAACAAATGTCATAATAAAGAACCCACTACTTTATTCATACTATGAGGGCATAGTTTAAAAATGCAGGCTCCAGTTTCACATACATGAGTTTAAAGGTGACTTTGCCGTTTATTAGCCCTGTGACGTAGGGAAAATGACTTAGTCTGTGTTTCAGTTTCATCAACTAAAAAGTGGAAATAAAAATAACACTTTGTAGGTTGTTTCAAGTACTACATAGAATAGTACTTTATTGATCGTAATGGAAATTGCATAATAGTGCCTGGCATGCAGGATGCTGCCTATTAACTTTCTATTTGTGGGTTGTCAATCAAGTTTAATAATCTTCAGAAGAAAGATGAGATGATAGTGAAAGGAAAATATTTTCAAATGTGTGCAAACTTGTATGCCAAGGTAATATGTATCTGTAGATATTAAGGAAAAAAACAGATAAAATATTACAGAACTCAAGCAATCATTTTTACAGAATTCAAAATCTGAAGTATAAAGATGTATAAATGTCACAAGTTTCAAAATTGTGAAATCATGGATCCCAGCAACTTTCTGTGGTAATGCATGCATGATTTGGGAATAATTTAAAAAGAAATTGATGGGATAGTAATCTATAATTTGGGTTAGGAGGTCACCTCATCTTGTAAATAGTGAAGTGCCTGGGAGATTCAAGACACTGGATTGCAGTCCTGTATCTGAAACCAAGTCTTTGTATTCTTGAGTAAGTCACTTAACTCCACTGGGTCTCTGATTTTATATCTGTAAAACTGAGGGATTAGTGTTATAGACTAACTTAATTTAAATCATGTTTTTGGTACTTATCAATTGACTCAGGAGAGCCACTAAAATCCTCTGAAGTGCAATTTCCTCAGCTCTAAAATTGAAATGAATACAGTACCAACCTCATAGCCTTTGTTGTGAGGATTCAATGGGATAATATATGTAGTATACCTATCACAGAGTAAGTGGCAAAAAATGTAGCTCTTTCTATCATTACATCATATCTCGCCTCATTTAACCTCATTTACTTTCCTAATAGGGTCTCTAGCAGGGCCTACCTGGTTCTCTGCCTCTCTTAACTGCTTTTTGACTCTTATCTGCTCTTGGTTTAAGACTCTTGAATTTCCTCTTTTCCCTTTTGAGGCTCAACTCTACCTTAAGCTACAGAAGAAGTCTGATCATAGACAAGGGGATATGAAGAGGGCTATTTCAACAGTTAACTAATTGTGTGTAGTAGCCAGGTACAAAACAAAGCACTGTGTGAGAGGGCAAAATGTTAGTTGCCCAGAAAGGGGAAAGCAATCTTCCCATTGGTGGAGATAACAGCTGGGTAGACATAATGACAAGTGGTAAAAGAATGTCCATGTCCAAGTAGGACAGCGACCAGCAATAGTTCTGTCCCCACAGAAAAAACAGGGCCTAATGTATAAACAGAGACAACAGGAAATCTGAAAGCCGATTTCTCCAAAACACAAGGAAGCTTCAGCCAGTTTGTACTTTATTGTAGGATATTTACTTGCCAAGTCTAAGGTTTAGACAAACTTGAACAGATTTTTTCTTTAGAATTAAGTTCCCTAGACTATACTCATATCCTTGAATGGAAAGTCTCCATGTGGTTCTTCCTGCTCAGTCTCAGAAAGCCTTTTTGCATGACTGAGCTTTCTCTCACTGTGACTAGTTGTTAGAAGGTTCATTAAAACATTAGGTAGCAGGTCTAAAATTTAAAAAAAATTTACAAAATTAAAATTGGTTGAATTTCTTCTGGTGAGCTTTAGGAAAACTCAAACAACAACAAAAAAAAAATCTGAAATATCAAAAAATAAAGTATGTAAGAGCCAGCAGAAACGTGACTTAACTATGGTTTGGGGAAAAAAGAGCTGGGGCCTGTAGCCAGCTGGGGAGCTGAGGGAAGTCAATAATATGGCATGGCAGCAAAATATGTATACATTCTGGGCTGAATCCCTAGATGTAGTTCAGAGCAAGCAGTGTGATGGCTCTGCTGACCCTGTTCTGGGCAGAGTTGGTCTGCAGCATGGTGCTCAATTCTGAGCTTCAAGTTTCCACAGACATGTTGGAAAGTTGCAGTGTATTGTAGAGAGAGGACTGGGGTTGAGGACTGGAATTTTGGGGGAGGAATTTTTCAGGTTATCAACTGCAAAGGTTCTGAAAGCCACATTTGATGATGGAAATATGACCATTTCTCTTCAACTACATGGAAGGGAGAGGGCTCTGGAATTCTAAATTAAGGTAACCAAAGAATAGAACTTAAAGGTGTAAAGGTTTTGGTGAACTGAAAGGAAGCAAAGAAATTTCTATCAACCATTTTTAGGCAGTGAACTGGTCCTCTTATCAAAAGTATCTAAACAGAGGCTAGGTGCCAACCTTCAGAACATCTGCATTGAGGCAGGATTTGAGCCTGATGACCTTTAAGGCATTTTTTTCGCTCTAAGATATCATGTGATTTGGGGTATGTTACTTAGCATCTTTGAACACCAGTTGTCTTATCTGAGTAGGGGTAGGAATAATATTCATCTTCATAAGCTTATGGTGTGAACTAAATGGAATTATAAGTGTGAAACATTTAACATAGTACCTGAGACCTAAGTTCCCAATGAAGGAGTTATGAGTTACCTAAAGTAAGCTAATGAATGCTTGACACACTGAGTAAATCAAACCTAACCAATCACCATTTCTATCTTACCTATTCTCTATTCATAGCATGGTTTTCAGGTCTTTACTTTTTTTCATAACGTTTTATTTATTGTTTAATTGCCTACAAGGACTTAGCAATTTCTTAGCCAGTAGAATATTAATTGAAAATTGAACATAGCGTGTACACATCTCAATTTAGGACCTGAATGTTATTTCCAAGGTTATAGGATTAAGAATAATATTTTAGCATGTCAGTGGATGTAATTTATTTTTATATTATATCAATGTAATTGTTGAGACTATGATAAAAGATAGGTAGGCTCCAGGCTGGGATTGTTCCATACCCATATACAGTTTAGGATTCCCTGGATTATTCCTGAAGTGAAATTGATAGAATGCCCTTTAAGACAGAGTTCTAGAAGAAGAAAATTTCCATCCTGAGCTCAAAATTTTAGGGACAGTATGTCTTTCCCCTTACCCTTCAGACATTTTATGTTAATCAGCAATTCATGTAAAGGCCATTTAAATGATTTACTGGGGAGTATAATATTATTTGGCAAGAGTATTTGGTTATTAAATGTTGATAAAATGGAAGATTGGAAAAAGAAAAAGAAGACTGCTGGACTTAAAGCCTAGAAATATAAAAACAAAGTTTTGAAAAATATTGCTAAAAATGAAGGTATGTGACTCATGTAGACAGTAACTTTAATAGGGTTCATCTACTTTGGTCTTAATTGTTCAATAAATTTGCAGGTTTTAGAACACTGTCCATGTTCTAAATTAATTGTTTAATGAATTTGCAGGTTTTAGAACATTGTCTGGTTTTAGAACACATCCTATTCTAGGATGTTACCATACTCACATCAAGAATTTACTTACCTCGATTTAAAAATCAGACATATGGAACTAAACTATTTCCCTAATAAATGTATTAAAATGAGCATGACGTTTTCTGTGTCTAAACTGGTAATCTGGATCCCTAGGGTGGAGTGAATCACTTAACACATTTGTGCTTCTGTTTTGCTACATATTAGATGGTGAAAATAATTTCTTTCTCAAAAGGATAAGAATTTGGAGCCTCTGTTTATTTGTTATTTTTTGGAACTGAGCCTCACTGTTGCCCCAGGCTAGAGTGCCATGGTGTCAGCCTAGCTCACGGCAACCTCAGACTCCTGGATTCAAGTGATTCTCTTGCCTCAGCCTACCAAGTAGCTGAGACTGCAGACCTCTTGCCACAGCATCTGGCTAATTTTTCTATTTTTAGTAGAGATAGGGTCTTGCTTTTGCTCAGGTTGGTCTTGAATTCCTGAGCTCAAGCTATCCTCCTGCCTCTGCCTCCCAAAATGTTAAGATTTCCAATATGAGCCATCACAACTGGCCTCAGAACCCTTATTTTAAAAATATGTATGATAATCCCAAGAACAGTAAAGTTATATCTTTACATTTTATGTTTGTAGTGCTGATGGTATTTTGGATAAGGAAGTGCAAAAAATGGCAATTCAAAATCTGAATAGAAAAATAATATGAATTGCTACTTTCAAAATGTGTCATTAATTCAGCAATTTCTTTTCAAGACTTAAATACTATTACATATTTTTTAGTATTTTTTAATGTGGTAAAGTATAGATAACATAAAATTTACAATTTTAACCATTTTTTAGTGTGCAGTTTAATGACATTAAGTACATTCACATGGCTGTGCAGCCATCACTGCCATTTATCCAAAGAACATTATTTACCTTACAAAACCAAAATGCTGTACCCATTAAATAACATGTGAAAATTACTTTTAAATAATTCTATTTTTCACCTATACAACACTTTATACATATATCACAAAGATATAACATATGTTTAATCTTATCTGTACATCAACATTCTTTTGAAAGAAATGAGGACTCAAAGCTCAGAAACGCTCAATAACTTGCTAATTCTCACTCTCCTGTTAATTGAAGAACCCAAACTTGAACTCAGGTCATTTCTCACCTAGTCCAAAGTTGTTTTCTGCTTAGTCCCATAGGTAATGCAACCGTCTGTTTCACCAGTTCTCTTCAATGATTGGGATTATTTTTCTTTGACTGTGCTAACATATTGTAAACTTTGTACTTGCTTTCCAAGTTCTTGTTTAATCCTAAGTATTTGAGATTTGTGTTTTTTGTTTTTTTTTCTGGTGAGATTATATTGGGTTCACTTTGAAATCCTTAATGCTTTAAATAATATATGTAGAAACTGATCTTAAAATGAACTTGACCAAGAAATGAACCTTTAAGAAGACTCTGCTAAGTGAAATAAACTGGTCACACACAAAAAAGACAAATACTATGTGATTCCACTTATATAAAGTATCCCAAGTGGTTACGTTCAAAGAAACAGGACGTATTAATAGCATGATGGTTGACAGGGCAAAGGGGAAGCAGGAAGGGGGTAAATTGTTTAAATGGGTATAATTTAAGTTTTTCAAAATGAGAAAGTTCTGGAGATTGCATGTATAAAAATGTGAATATAGTTGGCACCACTGAAGTGCACATTTAAAAATAGTTAAGGGGGCTAGATATAGTGGCCCATGTCTATAATCCCAGCACTTTGGGCCAATGTGGGAAGACCACTTGAAGCCCCACTTGAGACAGCTTGAACAAGGGGATACCCTATTTCTATAAAAAGATAAACATAATTAGCCAGGCATGGTTGAACACACGTATGGTCTTAGCAACTTGGGAGGCTGAGGCAGGAGGATCTCTTAAGCCGAGGAATTCTAGAGTGTAGTGAGCTATGATCATGCTGCCGGACTTCAGCCTGAGTGACAGCAAGAGACTGTCTTTTAAAAAAAAAAAAAAAGAAGGGCGAAGAAAACCTTTCCCAGTTAGATTAAGTTTTATAATTTTTGACATAAACACCTGGAAGTTCGCCCTGCAATTTTCTGCAGTCTTTATAATTCTTTGAGACTCTCACACAGAAAAGGGCATTCCCTTTAACTTTGTTCCTGGCTACAAGGTTAACAACTGTTTTCCTCACATTATTTCATTCATAGTTTCACTGATTCAAAATGACCAAATTATATTACCTTCCTAGGTCTCTGTTTCTTTAGTATGGTATCAGACTAATGTACTTTGTCCTCTTAAGTACCCTGCTGGTAAGGGTTAATTAAATAATACATAGGAAGCTTTTAAATTTTTTATATTGACAACGTCTTCCTAGGTTTGTAAACATGTTAGAAGTCACATTTCCTAGAGATACCTCTGAAGGACAATTTCTCTTCTTGGATGGAGTCGGTAGTAGTATAATACCGCTTGGATTCAGAATTCATTCATTTAGAAATTTCACACTAAAACTGAATGTATTCCAGGGTGTGCTAGAGGCTAGAAATGAAGTCAAACAAGCTAGATTAGGCATTTCTATTCTAATAGCAGGAAGGAGATCATAAATGAACACAGAGGAAAAGAACAGTTTAGAAGAATTCACTTAAGCTGTAGAAATCATTTTGATTCTTATTGAAAGAACTGAACTCCAGGTCAAACAAATGCAACTGTCTGTTTCGGAGCACTTCACTTTTCATTGTCATATTAAAATTTAAACATCGGCACAATAGTTGGGCGTCTGGCATGTACCACCACCCTCATCCACACTCCCAGGTCGCTACCCATATGGCTTGGGCTCTGAATATCCAATGAAACTGAAAAGTTCAATCTTTATTTTTGAACATCCCAAGTAGCCAGAGGAAGGCCTGACCTGTCTGCCTTTTACAAGGATGCAGTTGTGGCCTACTCCCTGCTGGTCATGCCACCAGGTGGACAGTGGAGGGAGCCTGTGGCTGAGGCATTCATCCCAGAGGGCAAAGCAATGGCCTACGAGCCTCTGGCCCTTCCTTTGACCTTGCTCCTCACACGGCTTCCATTTCTTTTATACTGTTTGCTTCTAGGTCTGGTGGTAATCACTTATAATCATTTTATATTTTTTATTTACCTGCATCTTCCATTTCAGACCCTGACCATGATAATATCCACTTTTGGTTGGCCCTTTTGGAAACTGCAGGTCTGGTTGGAGAGGGCTTGTTGAGTTTTAGGGTCACCCTACACCCGAGAGTCTGAAGAAAGTTGTTTCAGAGGTGATGAAAAGAGAATTGTTGGTTTTTCTCCATATATGTGGTACCAAAAGTGTAATGTGATTCGTGTTCAGTAGGTGGGAAGCTCTTGTGCAGGCTCAAGTCCAGTTTGGAGAGATTTAGCTAGTGTATTATAGCATTATGTTCATAGGAGATCTCAGTAATAGCTACCTTTTATCAAGAGCTGCCTTCTGACAGTCATTTACATGTATTAATTCTAATCTTTATAACAACTCTATACAGTCAATATCATTCCCATTTTACAAAGTGCAAACAAATATTAATAGATTACTCAGGCTTATAGAAGTATTAAGTTGTAAAGATAAAGGACTGTTGAGTCTTCAGGTTCAAACTTTTTTTTTAGCAAATTAGGTCTTAGTTATTTTTTTTCAGGATTCTCTCCATTGACAATAATAAATTATATTTTTCTGTGTTGCTCTGATTTAAGTACTATTAATTTAAGCACTTTTAGGAACAATCAACATTTGGAATATTTTAATGTTTTAACTTATTTTCCATTATACTTTAACTTTTAAAATGGACCTAGACATTTTCTTAGATCCTCAAGTAAAGGAACAAACCAAATGGTACTGAATCTTAGCAAGAATGAGATTGAGGTACATGTGAAACTTACTAAATGTAGAATATAAATGTCTTAACACAATAATTAAGAAAATGCCATGAAGGCTATGTTAACCAGTTTGATGAAAATATTTCAAATTGTATATAAAACCA
>CAUYPK010135657.1:0-20968 GCA_963574355.1 Loris lydekkerianus
ATGAAAGGCTAATGTTTTGGATTTTTGTTTAGATACCTGTCTCACCATCCCCACAAGAAAATTATAAACCTGCCGTTTGGTGGCCCGTTGTTTTTTTTTTTTTTTTTTTTTTTTTTTACTGATTTAGAGCAGAAAATGGCAAAGTAGACAGATTTGAGGGTTCAGATGTCAAATTCCTAACCTCATATCAAAGAAAAGATGGAGGAACTCTCAGGAAGGTCTATCCAGGATGGCACATAACATGAGATTGGAAGGCTAGAAGTTCCAGATTAGTTGCTGTGGTGTAACTAATAGCCAGATATTATTGAAGAATCTTAGCCTTCATTTCATGGATGAACACGGGCTTCATTCTTAGCATCAGAGAGCCTGCTCTAGTCTGAAGAAGAGGAAGAGGCTGAAGGGCTGACTGTAAATGCAACCAGGATGCAGCTGAACCTCAGCTGCTTGAAGTCAGAGAACCAACCCCAAGCAGCACTGCCTCCAAGAACAGCGGAAAAGTGAACTTCCTCTGGAAGGCAACTTGCCCTGCCTCCCACATTTGCCACCCTCCCCAGGCCTTATAGACTCCAGCAGGAGAGAGGATGGTGTGCAGCTTATGGCAGGCTTGTACTATGAGGACTTTCATCCAGTAACCACATCTTCTTACTCCTTGGAGAGGCCGTTGGCATATCCTGATTAAGCCCTAATGAGAAGATCTGGCACAGACAGTTCCTTATGTCTTGGGTCCTAGCCTAGAACTGATGGACCATACTCTGAAACACATGCTTATACCTAACCTGGATGCATCTCCAAAGGTCCTTGAGAGAAACCTAAAGGAAGGGACCATGAGTCCATGTATAGGAAGTGCTCCTAGATGTACAAAAAATATTGTTACCCCCCTTGACAGATGACTGCAAAGATTTAAGTAGATAGTGGGCAAAAATGAAGAATTTTATTCACCAGAATTTTCTCTTTTGAAGAGTATGATGATCTCTATTAGAGGAAAAGAAGGAGAAAAAAAATCTACATTCTCAAGGCACTGTACTCAGCAAGGAGGGCTGAAGGCAGGTGTCCCTGAATGCCAAAGAAGGTGTTAAAAAGTAAGGCAGGGTAGCAGCTTCACTCTTGTTGACAGAGAGCAGTAAGATTAGGATTTTAGCCACCCAAGAGCAGGAAACAGAGGAAAGGAAGAGAAATCTGTAAAGAATTAGAGGCATAGTCTTTTGGATAATATTCTGAAGAAATACTGCCCCTTGCAATTCTGTCATATGGAGGATACTCGTTTTAACAATCTGCATTCTTTCCTCTATGACTTCCCTTTTTACTGAGAATAAAATACAAACTTCTCATCATGGTTTGCAAGGCTTATCTCATCCAACCCCTGGCATCTTCGACTTGATTCAGGGCTCTCTTCCCTTTTTACTTCTATCCAGCTCAGTTAAGCCTGAGATTCCTCCATCTTGCCAAGCTCCTTTAGGCTTCAAGAGCCTTATGTTCTTTTGTTCCCTCTCCCTGGCATGCTTGTCTCTAAGTCCTCTGGATGGCTTGGTTATTCTCAACCTTCAGGACTCAGCTCATATGTCAGCATCACAAACAGGTCATCTCTTACCACTCTGCATGAAAGTGCTCCCCCTCTCTCCACTTCTATTCAATTATCTGGCTCTACTTTTCTTTCTTTCTGTTTTTTTTTTTTTTTTTTTTTATAAGACAGAATCTCAAGCTGTCACCCTGGGTAGAGTGCCATGGTATCACAGCTCACAGCAACCTCAAACTCTTGGGCTTAAGCAATTCTCTTGCCTCAGCTTCCCAAGTAGCTGGGACTACAGGCACCTGTCACAATGCCCAGCTATTTTTGTTGTTGTTGTTGCAGTTGTCATTGTTGTTTAGCTGGCCTGGGCTGGGTTAGAACCCGCCAGCCTCAGTGCATGTGGCTGGCGCCCTACCCACTGAGTTACGGGCACCGCCCTGGCTCTGATTTTCTTTATAGCACTTATCTATACCTGAGAAAATATTTGTTTAATTGTATAAGATCTGTCTACTTCACAGAATACCAACTTCCAGAAGAACTGGTTGTCTTTCTTGGCCACTAGGCATCCCAGCACCCAGAAGAGTTCCTGCCTTATAATACATCTTAGAAGAATACACAGCTTGCTACACTGGGACTGTCCTTCAGGTTTCCAGTATGGGAGATAGGGCTTAAGGCAGACTAGCCATGTTTACTTACATTTTAAGCTTATAATGTCAAAACATAAGGGGGAATTTCATAATTTAGCAAAACCTGGCAAATTACATTTCTTCTTAAAAATAAAAGCTTTTCCGGTATCTTACTTCAGTTTTGTTTTTTTTTTTTATTTTATTATTATTATTTTTTTTTTGCATTATCCCTGTGAAGTTGATTTGAGCAAGCTTTGCTGTCTTTATTTTAAAAACATGAACACTACAGGCACACAGTAAGTCAGTGATGGAGTCCAGACCACATCAAAACTTTCATCAAGCTTTATTGTTTCCCTTTGAAAAAAATATGGCTAACACATCAAAACCAAAATAATATTAAATACAAACAAAAAGTGTAACTACTTAGTTGCTTTGACTTTATATTTACATAAATACCTTATCACTTATATCTTATAAATTACTATTTGAAATCCCTATGAGATAAATGGGTCTGCACATGTCCCATAAGGGTTATTCTTTTTGGGAATGAAACATAAAATAAAGTTTTGCTCTATTTTGGAAAAGAAAAAAAGGGAAAGCTAGAATTCACAGATGTGGTGACTTTTGATCTTCTTTTTCTACTCAGAACATAACCAATTTACCTTTAGCCTCAGAAGATTAGGAAGGAATCAGTAGCATGTATTAGTTTCAATAAATATTTATGACAGAAAACAAACTGAAGCTATACCAAATGGGAGGAAAATTGTTCTATCCAGACCTTGCAAGTTTCTAGGTTGAGTCAACAATTTTTATTTATGAATGTGATAACAGGTGTTCATTTCCTACAAACCTACCATGTAGGTGTATATTCTCCTACAAAAGAGTCTGCTATTATCTGCAAATTTGTGACTTTCAGTGAAATATGCTTCTGGTCATCCATAAAAGGTTGAATCCTTCTATTTGAGAATTGTGCCTACTGATCAACAGCACTTCTTGTTTTTCTTTTTATTATACCAAATTATTTTAATAAAATACGTATTATTTTAAAAGAATAAGAAGAATGGGTCATAGTTGCAGAATAAAGCTTCAAAATGTACAAATTTAGAAATATTTTTTCTAAACTACTTTTATTTGTATATTAAACCAAAATAAAATGAAAAGGCATAGGGAAGTAATCAAGAAACATCTTTATATCTTATGCTTTTGTATTTATGGACATCAGATAAAAATAATAACTATATCTAATCAAAGATAAAGCAGATTGAAATATGAAAGCATAATTGAAAAGACTTATATTTAATTATCTTCAGTGATGGAATTTATGACTATGGCTAATCTTTTCACATTCAAAATAAAGAACATAAGTGGCATATGTAGTCTAAATATGTCCCCTATATAAATAAACTGCACATGAATCCCCTGTACCCTTGCAGATTTGCAGATATGTTAGTGATAACAATGCTGATATTTTAAAATATTTTCCTCATTTATTACAGCCTCGAGTGATGATATATGTTTTGTTTTTTAAATTTTCACAAAGCTCAGTTTAAATATAAAAAGCCCAAATTAGAGTGAAGTTAAGTGACCAGCATGACGTCAGTCCTCTCATTGATAAGGAAGTCAGAACTAGAATTCAGGCCTTCTGATGCCAAGCCTGGTCATCGCCCCACTCTGGGCGACCACTTTTCTGATGACAATTTAGTGAGCTATGGATAGATTCCTTCTCAGTTAAAATAACCCTTATTAAAGCTATGTATTCTGTAAGCATATTTCAAACTTGGCGATTCTAAGAAACTTTGACCCTTCCTCTGCTCATGTTCTTATGTCGAGATTACCCTTATCTATCCAAATTACAGGGATTTCTACATTGGAATCAAATGAATTTAGCAGGTGCTTCCTGGAAAGGGGTGTGAAATATTCTATTTTAAGTAACCACAAAGATTCCAAAATCATGATTCAGTTCACGTTTTATGCTTAATTTCCTACAATTGATATTTTTTATCATTTAGAACATTTTAATTTGCATGTGAGATGAAAAATGAAATGCAGGAACATAGGAAAATGAGCAGAGATGAAATATTATATACATCTTTTGTTCTTTTTCCTGCCCATAGGGACATACGGTAAGATTTACTGGGTATATATGCACACAAAACACATATACATACAGACAGGCTACGGGTAGTTCTACTGTAATGGGTATGCAATCTGAAACATTTATGTTTTACATAATGGGGAGAGATACTAAATTAAAAGAAATGAAGTATCTCCTAAGAAACTCTCATGGATTATATATCTGTGCATTACTGATTGCCTCAAGACAATCCTATCAATTACACAGTTTCAAAGCCACTCAAATCTAGTCTCTCATTTCCTAAAACTTGACTTTTATTTCTTAAAATGGAGATATCAGGTTAGAAATACAACATCATACCCCATGACAATTTTATTTCTAACACAGTTCTAGCAGCTATTGGCACACATATTACAATAGTGAAGGGCTATTCACGACTTTTGAGTCTGTTTCTTCTGTCTCCTTCTGATAAAAATGTATGGATTTCTAGCAGAGGAAGTGAAATTAAAATTTATTTATTTCACTACTAGTTCACATCTTTGGCCAGCAAATTAGTATTTTGTGTAGCCTTCTCATTCGTCATTCTCTGGTCTCAATTCTCACTGATGGACAGGGTAATTTTGTGGGCACATCAGTGATACTACTAACATCTGGGTCATTGAAGAAGCCTAACACAATGGATTTATATTTGCAGACACAAAAGGAAATAAGCAGTTGTGTGGTGTAAGTGGCCAACATTATTTAAAAATGTGATAGTCAAGTTACTGTGTATTTCACTGGAGTTCACCAGAATATAACCTTCATGTTTAGTGCTAATATTCAATAGTGTCATGATTATTTTCTTCTGGAAGTTATAACCCAAGAGAATAAAATTCAAAATCATTAGCATGGCTCACTAGGCCCTTCCTACCAGATCTGATCTATACTATAACTCTGAAATCATCTCCATACATTCTTCCCCCTTGCTATCTGGGTTCCAGTCATACTGTCCCCCATTGTTATTTGGGTACCACAAAGAGTCTCCCATTCACTGTGCCCCCTGCCTATACTGTTTCTCCTTTGAAGAGTAGTATCTTCATGGCTTGTTTTCTCATTTCAAACAGGGCTGTGCCCAAACACTGCCTGTACTAGTATCCTGGGTTCTTGTAACATATTATCATTCATTGGGTGGCTTAAAGCAACATAAATGCATTCTCCCACATTTCTGGAAACCAAAATTCTGAAATCAAGGTGCCTGTAGGATTAGTTCCATCTAGAGGCTCAGAGGAAGAATGTTTTCTCTGCCTTTCTCCTAGCTTGTTGTGGTTACCCACAAACCTTGACATTTTTTGGAAAGTAAATGTATCACATGGCCTTCCTTACGTGTCTCTCTGTGGCTTCTCCTGCTCTTTCTCTTATAAGGGCACCTAAGAATTGCATTTAAAGCCCACCTTAAACCAAGGAGGCTCTCATTTCAAGATCCTTAACTTAATTATATCTTCAAAGATCCTACAATAAAGTTGTCCATCATATCTGAGGGCGATTGATTCTGGGATGCCCCATGGATACCAAAATCCAAGGATGCTGAAGTCCCTTATATAAAATGGCATAGTACTTGCTCATAATCTAGGTATTAAATGTATCCTCATGTATACTTTAAATTATCTCTAGATTACTTAGAATGCTTAACAAAATATAAATGTTATGTAAATAGTTGGTATACTGTATTATTTTTGTTTGTATAATTTTTAATTGTTTTTAAATTTTTCTCAAATATTTTTGTTCCACAATTGGTTGAATGCATGGATACAGAATATGTGGGTATAAACAGTCAATTATATTTCCATATAAGATCACATTCCCAGGTACTGGGGCTTAAGACTTGGATATATCTTTTGGGAGCCACCAATAAACCTATTATATTACTTTTTCAGAAAAGACATCATTGACCATCCCTTATAGTACATATACTAGCACACTCTGACATCTAATCTTTGCATTATTTACCTCCATGGCATCAAACATTCAGAACATTTATAATATTATTTCAATTTATATGTCTCTCCTTCTAGAACCTAAGCTCTAGGAGAGCAAATAATTTGTTTCTGTTAAGTGCTGTTCCTCAGCATATTGAACCTTACCTGACATATATTAGCTTTTCAGTAAATATTTACTTCATGGATGAATAGATGTACATGGCAAAATCTGGTGATCTGTATTTGTATTGAAAAATTTATAGTATTTATGATTATATAAAACAAAGTTATTAGAGTTGTAGCAGGCAAAATAATACCCCTCAAAGATGTATACAACCTAATCTCTGGAACCTGTGACTATGCTACCTTACATAGCAAAGGAGACTGTGCAGATGTGATTAATCATCTTGAGATGGAGAGACAGTCCTGGATTATCTGGGAGGGCCCAGTATAATCACAAGGATCCATTTAAATTACCAGGCAGACACGAGGGTCAGAGTTGGAGAAGGAGATGTGATAGGGGAAGGAGAGATTTAGAGAGAAAGACTGAGAGAGATCTGAAGATGCTATGCTGCTGGTTTTGAAGATGGAAGAAATGGTCACATGCCAAGGAATACATGAAGCTTCCAGAAGCCGGAAAAGGCAAGGAAACAGATTCTCTTCTACAATCTTTAGAAAGGACCATAGCCTTGCCTATACCTTGATTTTAGCCCAGTAAAGTCCATTTGGGCTTTGATGTCCACAACTAAGATGGTACTCTGTGTTGTTTTAAGCCACTAGGTTTGTGGTAATTTGTTATAGCAGCAATAGGAAACTAACATAGGGCTTACCACTTTTTTCATTTCTAATTTATCTTCAATAAAGTAGATCATCAAAAAAGAGAAAAATCTTTTATTTTGGTACTGATTTTTTGGTTTTAAAATTCTCTCATCATGGCCTAAGAGTAATCAACAAATTGCAATATAAGCCAAATGTATGTATTTTCTAATATATTTACAAAGCAAAGAAGAGATATCATTTGTGCCATATTTTATAAGATATTTATTTTACACCACTAAGGCCCATGAATATTATAGTGATCGTGTTCCTCAATAGCTAAATCTCTAAAACGGAGTCCTAGTTCTTTAGAGTACATTGCACCAATTGCATTAATAAGGCTAATATATTCTATCTTATCTGTCAGTGAATGCATGGAACCCATAAATCAGTAAAGCTATAATATTTATTGAAATAGAGGTTTCCTTAAGCCCTCAGTAGAGAATTATCAGCATTTCATAGTTCCCAAATTCAACAGTGAGCAGCTAATACATAACAATCTATAGTGAAATATTTATAAGCTTAAAAGTTTTCATTTTTACCCTAATGAAATACAGGGATAATTCTGCTTTGGGTTGTACAAGTAAAGGATCTCATAGACACTGAAGCATGTCTTAGTATGGCTGAGGAAAAAAGAGCACAATCCTATGGTTTATGGTTAATGCAGTAAGTAGTAGTGACAAAAATGATAATTTGTGTTGATCACTTTTATGTATGTACTATGTTCTGAAATGTCATCTCTGAAAAGTACATAGTCTCCCGCAGGACAACATTAAAGTCTCCATTGCACTGTAATGGAGAACTTTGAACGACACAACTTCAAAGGTGCCATGGTCAGAAACTGTACACACTGTGAAAATAAAACACTGAACCAAGACAAATATCGCACTATTCCAAACAAAACCCACATTTTTACATAAGTGAAGTAGATAATTGAGGCAAATGTTTTAAATTATGTAATGACTGTTTTAATCCTCTTTACAAGAGGATGCCTGTTCAGGGACGTTGGCATCATTTCAGGTCTCAAGAGTGTTGATTTGACATTCCAAATAGTCCCAGTAACATTTGGGCTTAAACATCTCACAGAATGAAATTATCTGAACCATTTTTCATACCTTTGAACTCTTTTTTGATGTTTCCTCAGTCTGAATCCATTTCTCCGTCAACTCTATCTGGACAGATCCTATTCACCTGTGCAGAAAAGAGTAAGCCCAGCGGGCCTGAGACTGCTACCCTTACAAAGAAAGGCCTGATTGCAAGATTTAGCACTCAGCTGGCATCTGGAAACTTCAAGAGGGTTTCCACCATTCCTTGATAAGATCGGGCTCGCTATGTCTAAACTGTTTATGCAAACAGTATAGTTTGTGCTGAACACCCGATTTCCTTGTAAGAGTCTACAATTTTGATTTGTGCTAGGCAGAGAGTGTTTATGTGACCAAGCCCCAGGAAACTTTCTGGGCACTAATTCTGTAATGAACTTCCTTAATAGATAGAATTTTATGTGTTGGTACAACTCCTTGCTGAAAGAATTGTCTCCTGTGTGACTTGCTTGGGGGAGGACTCTTAAAAGCTTCTGCCCAATTTCCTCTAGTATGCACCTCTGGTATACACATTTTCCCTTTGCTGGTTTTGTTTTCTATCCTTTAGCTATCATAAATTATATAAGCACAACTATATGCTGAGTCCAATTAGTCTTCTTAGTGAATTATTGAGCCTGTAGGTGACCTTGGGAACCCCGATATATCATTCTGCATTCTCAGCTCCAATGTCACATATGTGAAGCCTCTTCCATTCCTTTCATGCCAGAAGAACCACTACTCAATTGTACCAAGCAACCAAATTCATACTGATTTCATGGTTCTTACATGCTAAAATACATTTGCTGTGTATACATCCATCTTCTCTGAGGACAGGAATTATTCTTTATTCATCTTTGCATCACTACATTCTAGCATAGTGACTATAAATGAAATAATTGTTCAATAAATAGTTCAGTTTAAGTGTCACCAAGAACATAACCTGTAAAAAGAAAATCGAATCCAGTCTATCAAAATACAGCCAAAAGCATGAATTTTGGCATCCTTACATGCTCAACTTTTCTAATAACTAAAGATATTCTGGGACAATAACTATGGAGCACATTGCAAGTACAAGCTGGATCTATCATGTGTAGAACACAAATGTCCTAATGCTATAATTGAGTAAATAAGGTGAAAGCTATGCTGATTAGTATGATGTAAGCACTCCAACTTGTACAAATGATCAACACACTGAAATTGGCATAAATGTATTTATGATCTATGTACAAAAGACTTAATAAAAAAAGATATTTTCACTTAAAGCAAATTATTTAGCACAGAACAGGCTTTAGATTATAAAGAAAAACATGACAATATATAAAGATCATATCCTGACCATACAAGTAGACTTAAATTTTGAATTTTTACCTTCAGAATGATATTTGGCATGATTTGTATTTAGCAAATGAACATTTTGTGTTTAACATCTTATTTTCCTATGTGCTTTAGCATCTGTGATTAGATGTACAGATTTTGTAAAACATCATCCCACATTTTCCCTTAAATTGAATTAATTACTTTAATAACTGTGTATTTGAAGAAATACTATAGGGAGTTATCACAAATAAAATAAAAATAGGACACACTTCAGAAACCTTGTGGTATTTATGGAGTATTTTAAGA
This sequence comes from Loris lydekkerianus, assembly GCA_963574355.1. Lineage (NCBI taxonomy): Eukaryota > Metazoa > Chordata > Mammalia > Primates > Lorisidae > Loris > Loris lydekkerianus. The sequence goes on from CAUYPK010135657.1 coordinate 9,681, forward strand.
TATAATTTTAGAAAATTAATGGATAGCTTTATGTTTTAAAATTTTGTTTCTTAGACATTCATGAGACATAGTTACCTTGTTAATGTTTCTATTAAGAATTCATTGGTTATTGAGTTGTTCATTGTGATGATAGAAAATGGAATATTTTGATATAAACAATATTAATTTAAAGGCATTTTTCACCTTCTCCCCTATTAACATATGATCCTAATGAAGTCTTCAAATTATTTTCCTTTCCTACTCCCTAAAATGGCCAAATATCAGAGGACTGCCAAGTATAATTACAGTTCTTTGTCTCAGCTTATGCAAACCAAATGTTCTCTTTCTTCTTGGCTAAAAAGTCAGCAAAGATCAGAGAGGTTCTGTCAGTCAGAAAAGACCCTGGAGATACATATAAGATTTTTTTGCACATTATAATAATCCCTCATATGCTCTGCACTATTTTAATAACCTATAAAATTGTAGATGTATGAGAAGTAAGTTTTTGTAAAACAAATTGTGCATTTCACACAGTAAATATGATAAGTACTGTGATCTCCTGGGATTTTTAAAATGAGTATTCAGATACATGTTCTTAAGGTCAAGGTACTATAATATTACATTTACTGATCATCTTGAACCAGGCAGACTGTACCTGAATGCTTTTAGGGAGCCAGTAGAATGATTTAGTATCCAAAGATCAATGGGATAAAGTATGTGTGCACTTGAAAATTATGGAAGCTCATACACTCTATTGTGTCAGTGGCCCTGATCCAAATTAAAGATGTGAATAACCATGCATTAATAACAGAGCCAGCTTTTAAAGACAATCAGGACAAAATAGAATTCAATTTAAGATCTCTTTTGATTATTTGATTATAATGTCAAGCTGACTTTAAAATGCCTCAGCCTGTTCCATCGTTCTGATCAATACTTTGGAAACTTAGAACCATTATAACCTCTTCTAACCTGTGACCCTTTAATACAATGAATGGGCTCTATTAGCACAGATTCACCTTTGATTGATAGATTGTAAGGCAATAAAATAGGAGCTAAATAAATGGTTCAATAAAGGGCTTTTCATGGAAATATATTATGCAAGCACACATGCATAATATATGATTTTTGGAATATACTTCTTTGTAGAATTTTATCCTCCAAGTTAATGCTTAGCTTCAGTGGATTAACTTGAAATTGTTAAGGAAGAAGGAGATACTAGCCTTACCAGTCAGATAACTGAATAATTCTGGAGGTCTGTGAGATGATGTTACAACAAGTTGCTTTCAATTTAAAATACCTACTTTGTATAGCCTACAAATGGATTGCATAAATGTCTAAAAGAAAAAAAGGGGCCAATATTTATTAAGGGCCCCTCATATGCCAGGCAATTTACCCATTGATTTACAGGTTTTGGTTAATTTTAATCCCTATAACAAGTGTATGAGATGATTCTGAAATTGGGAATAAGGGATTAAAAATCTAGTCCATAGTTTCTTTTATGTGTATGTGGTTAATTATTGTAGTAATGACCCCCAATCATTCCATGCCTCTACGTTTTTTGCTAGTACTCCAGCTATCCTTTATCTCTGGGCTTGCTCATTTGGCTAATGGAACAATAGCAGAGATTTGAAAAGTGTTTGCGTATTTGGATTTACCCTCTCTTACTGATCTTGAGATCACTGCTACACTCCCATTTGGAAGACTCTGGGCTAGCCTGCTAGAAAATGGAAGACCACATGGAGCAGCAGCAATCCATCCCAGCTGAAGCCTCCACAGACCAGCCTACCTACCCAACCTGGTAGTTACTTGTGGATGTGTAAGTAAGCCCTAGGTGAGACCAGGTAAGAAGATTAGAAGAACCATATAGCTGAATCTAGTCAAAATTTCTTTCCTAGAGAATTATGAGCTAAATAAATGGTTATTGTTTTAAACTAAGTTTTAGGATTCTTTGCTGCATGATAAAAGCTAACAAATACAACATATTGGCAGTTTCATGTTTATAAGTTAAAAAGAAGGAAGAAAAGAAAAATCAGTACCAGAGCTTTTGATTAAATGAAGTGGAATGCTATAGAATAAAATCATTTCAGGCCAGGTTTCAGAGCAAGCAGCATAAATCAGAGTTTAAATCATAGCAGTTCGTTCCATGTGATCAGAATAGCCAAAGAAGATGTACACAAATCTCAAACAAAGCTCTTCTCTGGGCAAATGAACAGTGGCAAAGCAGACTGCCTGAATGTTATGATTTGAATCCAATAGGCTTATGAGATGTGGATCCACATTTATATATATAAATATTTTCATTTCAGCTCCCAAGTGTCTCTAAAAATATGCTCTTGATACTTGAGGAGATTGCAAGTTGGAAGGAATTAATAGCAGCCTCACTTTATCTCATGTGATGTGAATTATTCAGAATATAAATCTGCTTTCATTTTTAACATAGGAGACAATAAACTTGACAATGGAGATGAAAGTATAAATCATATTGGAGACTTCATGAATATTCAAGTTCAATCAGATTTGGTTCAAACCCCCATACTCCTGCTCCCAGTATAAATCACGTGTCACTCAAGAGGTCACCCCAAGCAGACTGTAGGAATGTTTTTTCCCTTGGAAAGTGCAATTAATTACTATTGTTTGCCCCTAAGGATTTCACTTTCAAATTGTTTATTTTCTGGTGTCACTGATGAGCTGACTGAGTAAATGAAACACTTCAGTTTAATTACCGGCTGCAATTACAGCTCGTGTAAAGGTACTTCATCTTATAACTTTTTATAATTGTCTATTCTTATGACATAATACACAGTCATATTTGCTGCCTTTCAAAGTGCTAACAATGCCACTCAATTTCTAAGAAAAAATTAACACACGATGACTCTAAAATTATTTCAATGTAGTTTGAAGATGCTATGTTTCACTCAAAGCCTTTCAATTTCTTGTACTTTCAAGAAAGATCACAGAAAGATCATAAAAGTGAGAAAATTGGAAAGACAATTTAGTAAACCACTTTATTATGGTTAAATTTTGTTTTAGAATAGAGATGATATGAAAGCAGAAAGAATTTTAGTCTGCTTTAGATGCAGACAAATGAAAGTCACATTCAATTTATCTCCCTTACCCAGTATGTAAATATATTCTTATTTTTTCTAACTTTATTGCTTATTTGCTTAACATTTTGAGTTATAATTACAAAATGGAGTAATTTTGTTAACAAGTAGAGCTGTTGTAAAAATTAAGTAAGATTGTTAATGTTAATTGTCATAATTCCTGGTACATAGTTGGGGTTCAATCAACCATAGTACATATTCAACCCTTCACTTTCATTATAATTGTTAATGTATGTTGATAACTATGCACTCTGGAAGCTGATTTCCTGGGTTCAAATTCTGACCTTACTATCACTAACTTTGGAATCTTAGGCACATAACTTAATCCCTGAGCCTGAGTTTTCTCACCTATGACATGGAGTAATAATATAATCTAATAGAGTCATGGTAAGACTTAACCTAATTCTGACAAAACTGCAAAAATAGCCACCTGGAACATAATAAGTTGAAACATATCTATCAAAGGTGCTGAAAAAATTACTTTTTTTTTTTTTTAAGAGGATAAAGTATCTTTTATGACCACAATGGTATAAAACCAGACATCAATAATAAGATACTTCAGAATTTTTTAAAATACATGGAAATTATACAACATGCTTCTGAGTAGTCAATGGATTAATGAAGACATTAAAAGGGAAATTAAAAAGATCTTGAGACAGACAAAACTGGAAACACAACATACAAAACCTATGGAACATAGGAAAAGCAGTTCTAAAAGAAAAGTTTATAGCAAAAAACATACCTAAAAGACCTCTAATCAATAATTTAATGTTGCCTCTCAAGGAATTAGAAAAATAAGAATGAACTCACTTCAAAATACTCACTCCTACTATGAAACTAATTTAGGACCTTCACATGAAAGCTATTACCCAGTTACAACCTAAGAATAGGGGAAAGGGGGAAAGGGGGAAAGGGTGAGGAGGGAGGGGGTAGAGGGGTAGAGGGAGGAGGATTGATGAGATTACACCTGCGGTGCATCTTACAAGGGTATTGTAAAACTTGGTAAATGTGGAATGTAAATGTCTTAGCAAAATAACTAAGAAAATGCCAGGAAGGCTATGTTAACTAGTGTGATGAAAATGCGTCAAACGGTCTATGAACCAAGTGTGTGGTGCCCCACTATCATATTAATGTACACAGCTATGATTTAATAAAAAAAAATTAGTAGAGAGAAGAGAGTAGTAAAGATCAGAGCAGAAAAAAATGAAATAGAGACTAGGAAAGAATACAAAAGATCAATGAAATGAAGACTTGTTTTTTTTTTAAAGGCAAACAAAATTGACAAATCTTTAGCTGGCCAGAGACAGAGAGGATTTAAAGAAATAAAATAACCAATGAAAAAGTGCATTATAATTGATAGCAAAGAAATACAAAGGTTTTTAAGACTGTTATGAAAAATTGGACATCCCGGGAAAATTCCTAGATACATACAACTTACTAACATTTAATTATAAAGAAATAAAAAACTTAGATCAATAGTGAGTAAGGAAATTGAATCAGTAATAAAAGTATCCTATCACAGAAAAGCCCAGGACCTAAAGCTTTCACTGCCAAATTCTAGTAAGAATTATAAAGAAGAATTTATACCATTTTTCTCAAACTATTCTAAAAAATTGAAGAGTAGAGAATATCTCCCAACTTATTCTACTTGGCCAGCATTATCCTGATACCAGAAATTAGAAAAGTACAAACTCACAAAAGAAAACTATAGTCCTTTATCCCTGATAAACACAGATTCAAACATTCTCAATATAATACTAGCAAACTAAATTCAATAGCACATTCAAAAGATCATGCACCATGACCAGCTGGAATTCATCCAAGGAATGCAAGGTTGTTTCAACATCCCCAAATCAATAAATGTGATATATCACACTAACCATTAACAGAATGAAAGACAAAATATATGTGATCATTTCAATAGATGCAGAGAAAGCATTTGACAATATTCATTATCTCTTCATGATAAATCCCCTCAACAATTTAGGTATAGAAAAAATGTATCTCAACACAATAAAAGTTACATATAACAAACCCACAACTATTATCTTAATGAATTAAGAAAAGTTGAAAGCTGTTCTTCTAAGATTAGAAATAAGACAAGGATGCCCACTTTGCTACTTCTGTTTAACATAGCACTAGAAGCCCTAGCCAAAGCAATTAGGCAAGGGAAAGAAACAAAAGGCAGCCAAATTTTAAAGAAAAAGGTTAAGATGTCCCTGTCTACAGATACATGACTTTATATATAGAAAACCCTAAAGAATCCACCAAAAAAAGTTAGATCAAATAAACAAATTCAGTTAAGTTTCAACATACAAAAATCAATACCATTTCTATACACTAATAGCAGTCTTACTGAAAAAGATATTTAAAAAACCCTTTCATTTATAATAGACACAGAAAAAAATATAAAATACTTAGGAATAAATTATCCAAGGAAGTGAAAGATCTCTACTCTGAAAACCACTGAATGAAAGAAATTGAAGAAGACACAAATACAGGAAAAGATAACCCATGTTCATTAACAGGAAGAATAAATATTGTTAAAATGTCCATATTCCCCAAAGTAATCTATAGCTTCATTGCAATTCTTATCAATATACTAATGATATTCCTCACAGAAATAGAAAAACCAATTTTAAAATTCATATGAAACCACAAAAGGCCATAAATAGCCAAATCTACCTTAAGCAGAAAGAAAAACGCTGGTGACAACATATTACCTGACTTTCAAATGTTCAGTCAGGTATTGCTTAGGATTAGGATATGTTTTGAGACATGCATTATTAAAGGATTTTGTCATGTGAATATCATAGCATATGCTTACAGAAACCTATATGTAGTGTGTAGGCTATTACACAAGTAGGCTGTATGGTATAACTTGTTACTCCTAGGCTACAAATCTGAAAAGCATGTTACTTTTACAATTGTAGGCAATTGTAACTTAATGTTAAATATTTGTGTATCCAAACACAAAATGTACAGTTAAAATATAGCATGAAAGATACAAAATGGTACAACTGTGTAGGTCACCTGTTATGAATGGAGCTTACAGAACTGGAAGTTGTTCTGAGTGAGTCAGTGAAAGAGTGGTAGATGAATGTTAAGGCCTACGACATTAGTGCACACTACTGCAAACCTTAAAAACACTGTACATTTAGGGTACACTAAGTTTATAAAAAAATATTTTTCTTTTGTTAATAATAAATTACAACTTAACTTACTGTAACATTCTTCATAAAGTTTTTATTTTTTATCTTTTAACTCTTTTGTAATAACACTTAGCTTAAAATGTATGTGTTAGAGCAGTATAAAAATATTTATTTTCTTTCTTTTCTATATCCCCATGGACATGAGAGATATGTTCTTACTCTGTAGGATTTTTATTTTTTTTAATTTTAAATTTTAATTTATTTTTACTTTTTAAATGACTGGCAGTGTAGGTAGGTTTATTTACACCAGCATCACCACAAATGTGAGAAATGTAATATGTTACAACATTATGATGGCTACAACATTACTCAGTAACAGGAATTTTTCAGGTCCATCATATAAGGTCTGACAATTAAGTTCACAATTTCCAACCATGCATGTACACTGGCAGCACTATACAAACAGTTCAGTAAGGTTTCATAACCTTAGTATAACTGTGTCGCAAAGCTATGTTCATGTGGATGTGTACCAGTGTCTTGCTGAGCAGCATTCATTATCATTGTTGTATGTTTTTGTGTGCCATCACCAGAATGTTGGAGCTTGAATTAGGGCAAAGAATGAACATTCAATTTCTTGTAAAACTTGGCAAAAGTAGGAAGTGAAATCAGGGACATGTTAGTCCAAGTTTATGGGGATAATTCCACAAAGAAAATGGCAGTGTACATTTTTCTGAGGGGAGAGAAGCATCACTTGCAGAAGTAAGATGATGTTTTTGGTCATTTATCACTGATGATGAAACATGAGTGCACCAATACAACCCTGAAGCAAACTGACAAGTGCACAGTGAAAGTCTGCCAATTCTCCATGACCAAAAATGTTTCCTCAGTCCAAATCCAGAGTCAAAATGATGTTGCTAACTTTTTTTGATATCAGAGGGATTGTTCATTATGAATTTGTATCAACTGGACAAATAGTTAACCAAATTCATTATTTTGAAGTGCTGAAAAGACTGCGTTAAAAAGATGAAAATTACCTGAACTTTTTGCCAACAGCTCATCACTCTTGCATTGTAACAACACACCAGCTCACATGGCACTGTGAGGGAGTTTTTATCTATTAAACAAATATCGGTATTAGAATATCCTCTCTATTCACCTGATCTGGCCCCAATAACTTTTTCATTACCTGAAGGTAAAGGAAATATCGAAAGCAAGATATTTTCATGACATCAAGTTTAATACATGTGATGAAAGCTCTAATGGCCATTCCAGAAAAAGAGTTCCAAAATTGCTTTGAATAGCAATGTAGACAAAGGGCATCCTTGTCTAGTTCCAGATCTGAGTGGAAATGTTTTCAATTTTACTCCATTCAATATAATATTAGCTGCGGGTTTGCTGTAGATGGTCTCTATCAGTTTAAGAAATGTCCCATCTAAGCCTATTTTCTTAAGTGTTCTGATCATGAAAGGATGCTGGATATCAGCATCCTTTTTTGTGCATCAATTTAGAGAATCATATGGTCTTTGTTTTTTATTTTATTTATATGATGTATTATATTTATAGATTTACATATGTTGAACAAACCTTGTAACCCTGGGATAAAACCGACTTGATCATGGTGTATAATTTTTTTGATGTGTTGTTGTATTCTGTTTGGTAGGATCTTATTGAGTTTTTTTTGTATCAATATTCATTAATGATATTGGTCTATAATTTTCTTTCTTTGTTGGAAAGATATTTGCTTCATAGAATGTGTTGGGAATTATTCCTTCTTTTTCTATGTTTTGGAAAAGGTTATGTAATATAAGTACCAGTTCCTCTTTAAAGGTTTGGTAGAATTCTGATGGGAAGCCATCTGGTCCCAGACTTCTCTTTTTTGGGAGATTTTGTATAGTTGATGCTATTTCAGTGCTTGATATACCTCTATTCAAAATTTCTGAATCTTTCTGGCTGAGTCTAGGAAGGTGGTGTGCTTCCAGGTATTGGTCCATTTCCTTCAGATTTTCATATTTCTGAGAATAGAGTTTTTTGTAGTAATCATAGAGTATTTTTTTAATTTCTGAGGTGTCTGTTGTTATTTCTCCATTATCATTTCTGATTGATGATATTAGAGATTTTACTTTTTTGTTTCTGGTTAGGTTAGCCAAAGGTTTATCAATTTTGTTAATATTTTCAAAAAACCAACTTTTTGTTTTATTGATTTTTTTGAATGATTCTTTTGTTTTCAATTTCATTTAGTCTTAGCCATTGCAATCAGGCAATAGAAGGTGATTAAGGGTATCCAAATGGGGCCAGAGGAGATCAATCTCTCATTCTTCCTGGATGACATGATCTTATACCTGGAAAACCCCAGGGATGCAACTACAAAACTCCTATAAGCAATCAAGGAATACAGTAGTATCTCAGGATACAAAATCAATAATTACAAATCAGTAGCTTTTATGTATACCAACAATAGTCAAACTGAACTGACTCTATTCCTTTTACAGTAATACAAAAGAAGGTGAAATATCTTGGAATTTACCTAACAAAGTACATAAAAGATCTTTATAAAGAGAATTATGAAACTTTGAGAAAAGAAATAGTAGAAGATGTTAACAAATGGAAAAATATGCCATGCTCATGGCTGGGAAGAATCAACATTGTTAAAATGTCCTTACTACTCAAAGCAATCTACAGATTTAATGCAATCCCTATTAAAGCACCATTGTCATACTTTAAAGATTTGAAAAAATAGTACTTTGTTTTAGATGGAATCAGAAAAAACCTCGAATAGCCAATACATTACTCAGAAATAAAAACAAATCAGGAGGCATCACATTACCAGACATCAGGATATACTATAAATCTATAGTGATCAAAACAGCATGGTACTGGCAAAAACAATTGACAGGTAGATACAGGGAACAGAATAGAGAACCAAGAGATGAACCCAGCCACTTAACTTCATTTGATCTTTGATAAGCCTATCAAAAGCATTAATTGGGGGAAAGATACCCTATTTAACAAAGGATGCTGGGTGAACTGGCTGGTGACCTGTAGAAGACTGACACTGGACCCTCACCTTTCACCATGAACAAAAATTGATTCTCACTGGATAAAAGATTTGAGCTTAAGACAGGAAACTATAAAAATACTGGAAGAGAGTGCAGGAAAGATGCTTGAAGAAATTGGCCTGGGAGAATTTTTTATGAAGAGGACCCCCCTGGCAATTCAAACAACACCAAAAATATAATACATTACTGGGATCGGACCAAACTAAAAAGCTTTTGCACAGACAAGAACACAGTAAGTAAAGCAAGCAGACAGTCTTCAGAATGGGAGAAGATATTTGCAGGTTATGTTTCTGACAAGGGTCTGATAACTAGAATCCACAGAGAACTAACACTAATCAATAAGAAAAGAACAAATAACCTCATTTCCTTATGGGCAAGAGACTTGAACAGAAGTTTCTCTGAAGAAGATAGGTGCATGGCCTACAAACATATGAAAAAATGCTCATCATCTTTAATCATTAGAGAAATGTAAATCAAAACTACTTTGAGATATCATTTAACTCCAGCAAGATTAGCCTACATCACAAAATCCCAAAACTTCAGATGTTGACGTAGATGTGGAGAGAAGGGAACACTTCTACACTGTGGTGGGAATGCAAGCTAATACGTTCTTTTTGGAAAGAAGTTTAGAGACTATTCAAGGAACTAAAAGTAGACATGATATTTAATCCTGCAATTCCTCTACTAGGTATATACCCAGATGATCAAAAATCATTTTACAACTAAAACATTTGCACCAGAATTTTCATTGCAGCCCAATTCATAATTGCCAAGTCACGGAAGCAGCCTAAGTGCCCATTGACCCATGAATGGATTAACAAATTGTGGTATATGTATACTATGGAATAATATGCAACCATAAAAGATGGAGACTTCACATCCTTTATGTTTACTTGGATGTAGCTGGGAACTATTCTTCTTAGTAAAGCATCTCAAGAACGGAAGAAAAAGTATCCAATGTACTCAAAACTATTATGCAAACTAATAGATTTCTTTTGGAAAGATGTTTGAAGAACACTTAGGGATCTAAAAATAGACCTACCATTTGCTCCTACAATTCCTCTACTAGGTATATATCCAGAAGACCAAAAATCACATTGTAACAAAAATATTTGTACCAGAATATTTATTGCAGCCCAATTCATAACTGCTAAGTCATGGAAGAAGCCCAAGTGCCCATCAACTCACAAATGGATTAATAAATTGTGGTACATGTACACCATGGAATATTATACAGCCTTAAAAAGATGACGATTTTACCTCTTTCATGTTTACATGGATGGAGCTGGAACATATTCTTCTTAGAAAATATCTCAAGAATGGAAGAAAAAGTATCCAATGTACTCAACCTTACTATGAAACCAAGTTATAGATATAGGTTTCATATGAAAGCTATAACCCAATTATAGCTCAAGAATATGGGGAAAGGGGATAAGGAGGGGAGAGAAGGGGGGATGAAGGAAGGGTAATTGGTGGGACCACACCTATGGTGCATCTTACAAAGGTACATGTGAAATTTACTAAACGTACAATATAGATGTCTTAACACAATAACTAAGAAAATACCATGAAGGCTATGTTAACCAATTAGATGAAAATATTTCAAATTGTATATAAAGAAAAACTATTATGAAACCAATATATAATCACCTGCACTTTCATATGAATGATAAAGCAAAACTATAGTCCAGAAACAAAGAGGGAAGCAGAGGGTGAGAAGAGGGGCAAAGGGAGGCTGGGAGGAGGGAGGGTATTTTGTGGGACCTAAATTATGCATTATTGTGCATAATGCAATGGTATATTTTAAAACTATTAAGAGTAGAGTATAAATGTCTTGACAATTGCCTATAAATTCGAATTGGCTGTAAATGTATGGATTTATTTATGGGCTATTTTGTTCCATTGGTCTCTGTGTCTGTTTTTATGCTGGCACCATGCTGTTTTGGTTACTATAGCTTTTTCATATTGTTGTGCACTGTATTCTAATTTTCAGTTAA
>CAUYPK010135659.1:0-19021 GCA_963574355.1 Loris lydekkerianus
GTGTGACTCTGAGTTACTGACGTGGCTCATGTGGCACCCACCAGTACCAGAGTGTGACTGAGTTACTGACGTGTCTCACGTGGCACCCACTAGTACCCGAGTGTGTCTCTGAGTTACTGTTGTGGCTCAGGTGGTGCCCACCTCTGCCCGACTGTGACTCTGAGTTACTGAAGTGGCTCACCTGGTGCACATCTCTGCCCGAGTGTGACTCTGAGTTACTGACGTGGCTCACGTGGTGCCCTACTCTGCCCGAGTGTGACTCTGAGTTATTGTTCCTGGAGGCTCTTTCCTGTGTTTTTCACATGCTTGTGAAGTTAGAGGTGGAGGATACCTCAGATTGGTGGAGGAAGCAGGCGAGTAGGAGAGAAGTTGGAGGAGTCTCAGAGTCTGTGGCCGGAGGAGGGGCTGTGCCAGGAAGCAGTCTGGGGTGTGGCTCAGCTCGCTGACCAAAGCCTGTGTAGACGCTGCCCACTTCCCGCCCTTCTCAGGGGGTTTCACTTGATGGGTAGAGCCCTAGGAGAATCTTAAATTGTGGCATTTTGCCTTCATGCCTATTTTACCTTTTGCCTGGAAAGTCCTCAGTCTCTTCTCACTGTGGTACCTCCTGCTCCCTGAGACTGCTCCAATATCACTTTCTCTGTGCAGCCTCCCCCAGGAGCCCCTCGTGCGATGGTGGCATCTCTGGCACTGGTCACACACCCCTGGGAATCTGCCTGGGCACCCGAGCCCCGTGCTGCAGCTGTCACTGTCTGCTCCCTGTCCCCCGCTCCACCGGCTTAGTGCCCAGCACACAGCCAGTCCCAGCTTCGTGCCCAACACACAGCCAGTCCCAGCGTCATGCCCAACACACAGCCTAGAAACCTGGCAGACGGAAGGCCCTACTGTGACATAAATAACGGAATATAAATTAAGTATTTATTTACATCTTGATGATGTAACTGTTTTTAAGGAAGCTTAAATACAATGACCTTTTAGGAAATGCTAAAACCTGAATATGATTGAGAGATTAAAAAATTATTTTTACAGGTGAAGAACTAATTCTAGTGGCATTAGTAGGTGCTCCTGGAAAAAACAACAACAACAACAAAAAACTTCAGGATCCTAAAAGTTAAAAAAATATGGGGTTAAGCAAAATTAAAAATAATACATATTTAGACTCCGGGTTTCACCAGAGCCTGGTTACATAACACGTGTGATTTGTCTCCTTATCTAAATCCCGAATTCCTTGAAAATGTTTTTGCTTCTATCTGTCAACAAATAGGCCCAGTGCTTGACACACAGTACTCTGTGAATGTCTGAGTGACTGCCCACCGCACGAGGCATCTGAGCAATCCTTGGGAAGTCTGGCACCCTGATTGGCAGGGCTGTGCATAAAAAGACAGGAGCTTCTGGGCGGCGCCTGTGGCTCAGAGGGGTAGAGCACTGGTCCCATACGCGGGAGGTGGCAGGTTCAAATCCAGCCCCAGCCAAAAACACTGCAAAAAAAAAAAAAAGGACAGTACCTTCTAATCCAATGCCACCAGTATGCAGCTAATCATGAATGAGCTGGGCATGATTTAGAGTCCTCCCAGATTCCTGGCAGCGCAGTGGCTGCGATTAGAGAGACATGACCTCAGGGCTGTCTTCTTTTCTTTTCTTTTTTTTTTTAAGACAGGGTCTCACTGTGTCGCCCTGGGTGGAGTGTCATGGTGTCACAGCTCACAGCAACCTCAAACTCTTGGGCTCAAGTGATTCTCTTCCCTCAGCCTCCCAAGTAGCTGGGACTACAGGTGCTCGTCACAACACCTGGCTGTATTTTGGTTATAGTTGTCATTGTTTAGCTGGCCCGGGCCAGGTTCGAACCTGCCAGCCTCAGTGTATGTGGCTGGCGCCGTAACCACTGTGCTACGGGCACCAAGCAGGGTTTAACATGAATCTCACATTCACTTGTATTTTTAAAATTTTAGAAGTGCTGTAGCTACGATCGAACCCAAAAGCTAATGTCATGTAAATATGTCTCTTGTTGCAGGAATGATGTCAGCTGTGAGAATTTCTCCAGAAAACCTGCTTTCTCTATTTGAGTGAGGAAAAAAAGAGAGCAAAGGCAAGAATTTCTCCAGTGTAGCACTGACTTCCTCTGTGGCCCCAGAGAAGCCATTTGAACTCTCTTCTTCGGTTCCCCCAGCTGTGAAACGGAGCTAAGAACCACTAATGTGTTCCACAAGGTAACGGTGTGGGTTAAAGCAGCCAGTGTTTCAAGGTGGCGGGCTTACGCGTGCAACACTGTAGGATGGTAAACTCAGTCTGACCAGTGTTTTCCTAGCTGAGCATTAATGTTTTCTATTAGATTAGGTTTTCAAATCCCCTATGTTCAAATACCCAATTCATGTGAAAGTACTTTATTTCTATGTTAATAATTCAATTTTTTGACAAAGAAGTTTCTGGAAAACAATAGCACATAGCTTTAAGATAAGTACTGTGAATTCTTATACCAGCTCCATTGCAACTGTGGCCAGGTCCCAAAATTTCTTTGCTCCTATGTTTTGTTTCAGGTCTCAGAGCAAAGTATCTGTGCCCAATTCTTACAGGGCTGTGAATAGTAAAGGTCACATATGACTAAACACTTTAAACTCTGTGGCAAAGATGCCAGAGAATATTACCCTTCAAATGGGAAAACTGAGTCCCAGAGAAGCAAGAAGTCTGGCCTTAAATCACGTGGCAGGTGGGCATAAGGAGGAGCCTGCAGCGCCCTGCCACGTGACAGGCGGGCCTGAGGAGGAGCCTGCAGCCCCTGCCACGTGACAGGCGGGCCTGAGGAGGAGCCTGCAGCGCCCTGCCACGTGACAGGCGGGCGTGAGGAGGAGCCTGCAGCGCCGTGCCACGTGACAGGCGGGTGTGAGGAGGAGCCTGCAGCCCCTGCCAAGTGACAGGCGGGCGTGAGGAGGAGCCTGCAGCGCCCTGCCACGTGACAGGCGGGTGTGAGGAGGAGCCTGCAGCCCCTGCCAAGTGACAGGCGGGTGTGAGGAGGAGCCTGCAGCCCCTGCCAAGTGACAGGCGGGCGTGAGGAGGAGCCTGCAGTGCCCTGCCACGTGACAGGCGGGCCTGAGGAGGAGCCTGCAGCGCCCTGCCAAGTGACAGGCGGGTGTGAGGAGGAGCCTGCAGCACCGTGGGTCATAACCGGCTCATTGCCTCATGGCTTCCTCAGGGGACAAGATGCTCAGAGGCAAGGCTTTGGCTCAGAGCAGCCACCCTCCCCACTTTGGTGGAGGGCAGTTGTCTTTCTCCTGTTGATGTAGCTGTCACCTCACCCCAGGCCGGACCACATTTTTATTGAGTTCTCTCTGCTTGTAGCACAGAAGTGGAGGAGGCCAGAGCTGTAGCCAAGGAAAGGGCCTGATTAGAGTGTCCAGTTAAGGACTTCTTATTGGCTGCCAAGAACCCTGTCATATGGCTTGTAGAAATAAATCAAAGTCTCGAGAGAAGGCCAGAAAGTCACAGAAATGCTGTTAAATCTCTGGTCCTGTATGATTCTGCAGAAGTAAAGGGTAAATAACAGCGTGTAAATTGAGTTGTAATTCCAACCGAGTCCACACAGTCGGTTGTGATGGCCGAACAACAGATGCGTAAAGCTACCCAAACGTCCTTGCAGCTGAAATCAGAGAGACCTGTATTTGCGCAGAGACAGTTTTAAAGACAAAGCAGCAACCTCTATTGACTAAAGGGGTTTGCAACGGATATTGCCAATAATCTCAAACCCACTCAGCAGGCTTGGGAAGCAAACCGGTTTTGTGGAATGACAGATTTTGTTTAATGGCCACTGTGTTCTTGGCACTTGGTAGACTCATTATATGATTCCTTTGAGCATTGGTTATGTAGCACAACAGTATATATGCACACAGGACCCTGGCTGGGGGGAAAGACAGGGAAAGAAAAGGCAGGAGGCAACAGCTGACATCTTGGTGCTGACTCTGGCCCAGGCGGTGGGCTGTGTGTACGCATTACCTAACTGCCTGGCACATGCCTCTGTGAGGTGTACAGGGGACATTTTCACAGATGAGAAAACAAGAGCTCGGATGAGGTGAAAGATGGTGTTGGTAAGAGCTTATGTTCTGCAGCCAGACTGTCCAGAATTGAGCCGTGTGGCACTGGGTGCGTGACCTAACTGCTGTCCCAGGTGTAACATGGTGTGAAGTACATGTCACCATCTGTCCTTGTTGTGACTAAACTAATGGACACAAAGTGTGAGAACGGTCACCTGCATGGAGTGAGTGCTTAATACACGGAAATGGTATTTATTTTTATGACCAGCTAAGGTTATAGGCACAACTATGGCCTGGAGGCAGAGCTGGGCCAGGGCTCAGGTGTCTATGCAGCCTCTCTTCACTGTTTCTCCAACATTCTGGAGCAGTTTCTAGCCACTCAGCAATGGGAAAATCCCAGAAAGAGAATTTCTCCCTCAATCCAAAAGCATCTCCTTTTTACCAACAGTATTTATTTTATTCTTAGTATTTCCAAGTGCTACCGCTGACAGCCAAAAATAGGAATAGCACAATGGCTCACATTCACTTTTACCCTGTCTCTTGAACTCTGCCTGCTAGCCCTGTACTCGCCTGGCTGAGCCCTGTGTGTCCCTGGTGTCTAGAGCAGTGATTTTTAACCAGTGTGCCAAGGCACATGGCTGTGCTGTAAGAGGATCTTAGGTGTGCCATGAAAAATTTTAAAGATCATTAATTAAATTATTTTTGAAAGAAGTTCAAAACACAGTAAGTTTTTCTTTCTTTCTTTTTTTTTTTAAACTCTGTTTTTGGATCAACATAATTTCAGTGTGTCGTGGAAGTTTAACTATAGGTTCAAGTGTGCCGTGAGATGAAAAAGGTTTTAGAGCTTCTTGCAAAGAGGAGCAGAGAGAGGCCATTTCCTGATGGTCCTTGTGAACAAATAGCTTTAGAGAGAAAAACCGTCCATTCAGACCCTAAAGGCACAGATTTAGATACTGAACGGCCACTGTCTAGGGTGGTTTCCTTGACATAGCCCTTCAGACTTGGCCCAGTTGCGCCAAGGACAGCCGTTGTCAGCACTGGGCTTGCGCTTTCCACAGCCTGGCCATGTGGGCAGCCCAGGGAGGCCATCCCTGCTTTGATGCTTGGCCACTGGCTCTCTGCGGGTCTCAGAGATGTTCAGTGCAGTCCAGAGGCCCCGCATCTGGCAACAGAGTGAGCTGTGAAACTCATGTCTGGGCTTAGAGGACTAAGGCAGTTATTAGGTTTTTTAACTCTAACAATGATTTTGCTTTTTTTTTTTTTTTCCTTTCTGACTTGGGACAAAAGACAATGGTCCCATGACTGGTCAGAGGGTTTTGAGTTGGAATGGACTCTGTCCTGCTGGCTGCCTTTAGCTGAAGCTGGGCCCCCCTCTGCTCTTTGCGTGGGCTGAGAAGCAGGTTGTGGGAGTCTGGCTGTTAAGGTGGTGTAGGCAGGTCCCTGGGACACCTTCTCTGGAGCCCAGAACTCCCTGTTATTGGGCTGCAGGGAGGTGGCATCCTGCCTCAGACTCCACAGGCTGAGACCCAGCAAAGAGCTGCCATCTTCTGTGCAGGAAACTTAAAAGGTTTGAGTTGGCAAAGGTCACCGATTTGGACTTTCTGTGATCATTCCTGTGTTTATAGCCGCCTCCATGAAGGGCTGGGGAATGGGTGGAGGCTGCACTGATTTCTGGAAGAGGATGTGTTTTAGAGTGATCTCCGTGTGCATCCTCTCAGTCCGGCCAGTGGTCATGTGCTGTCTAGACTCCTTTGTGCTTCTCACAACAGGACACATTGGTGAAGACATATTTATTTATTTATATATTCATTGATGCTGGAGTAAATGGACCGCACATTTAATGCCTGGAGTCCACAGGCATTTTAGCTGGGGGAACGCAGAGAATACTGAGGGGCTGGAGCAGTCTCCAGGGCTGTCCCTGCCCCCACACAACGAGTCTGCCCTCAGCACGCCCAGCTGGTGCTCCATGTTTCCCTCTCCAGGCTGTGCTGGGAGTGTCTCAGCTTCTCCCTGGTAGTGTCTCAGCATCTCCAAGTCAGGTGCAGGCTTTCTTTTGTCCTTGAAGGGACCTTCTCATCTGCACACTCAGTGTGTTCCACCCAACACCGAGAGTCACTGAGTCTAAACTCCTGTCCACTGGGGAATTCCTCCCACAGTCATTGTGGTACTGAGCTTGCCCTGGGGCACATAGAACCCTCCAGGCTCCATAGAACACATAATCTTTACATTGGTCAAAGCTTCTTAAATAAGAAACGTGACGTTGGTTCACTGTTAAGTCTGGGCTGTTTGCTATTATGGGTGACCTGGCTGGTGTTTCTGCTCCTACCCCGGGAGCTGGTGCATGTGTGGAATGATATGTATGTTAATTTTCATACTTTTTAGTAAGCTCCATCAGAGAGGGTTTTTGGTTTGCTTGAGGAAAGTTGAAACTAATAACCCAGACGAGTCAACGGGGAAAGCCTGTGATGGGAGGCTGGTAAAAGGGTTTTCAGAGTTGCCAGCCACTTTTCCTACCTTCTCCTGGAGGTGTAAGAAGTCTCTCCACACGCTGGTGGAAAAATGTCTATTTGTCCCCTGGAAAAGATCACTAAAACCTGTTACCTACTGGATAATCAAGACTCATCTGAGGTAAAATTACTTTTTGTAAAACATTTTGTCTCGTGTCAGAGATATACGTGTGCTCACTTGCTTAGCTCTGGGTGGAAGTTTCCTGGGCATTTGAATGGAGACTTCTGTGCTATTATCCAGACTCTCCGTGGAGTCCCACCTCCCTACATCTTTCAAGTTTTCATCCTTGATTTAGATGCTGGCGATTCTCACCCTGAAGGAAAATCTAGAATGCTTTTTCTTATCTGTGAGTGATAGACTGGGCGGCTGTTTGCCTGTGAGGAAGACGCTGTGGTTCAGGTCTCCCCGGCCCCTGCTCGCCAGTCTGTGTGTCTGCGAGGTAAAGTCAACACTGGGAGGGCAGAGCCAGACCTGCTCACAGCCCTTCCCACACATGACAGACCACACAGGCCAACAGGTGAAGGGGCACATCCCCTTTGAGCAGCGACCCAGGTGCCCACACTGAGGCCTCTCCTACAAGAGGCCAGAGGAATGTGAGAGTCTGGTCTCAGGGCAGCAGGAGTCTCCTGTTTGTTCTAGCCTACACTTTAAAAGGATGGTAGGAACATTTGAGTGCACTTGTTTCTCTACTTACAACTGAAGAGAAAGGGAGAGCATCTTCTCCCTCTTTGTAGTGACCACCACGAGAAGAGAGCAGTGAAGGCCTGGGAGCCTGGGCTCTGGAGCGGCTGCCCCGGCTCGTTTCTGGACTCCTCATTGTGTCACTTTGAGTCTCAGTTTTCAGTAAAATGGGAATAATAACTGTGCCTAGCTCACAAGGCTGGTGTGAGAACTATCTGAGACAACATGTGCTTGGGCCTCAGTAAGGTTACATATAATGACATCCATGTGCTTCCAAAATTAAATTGTGTGAAATGTGGGGTTAATTTGCTCCAACATTAGTAAATAATAATATATCTTCAGTCAATCTGTACTGTTGCAAAAAGCTCAAGGATGGTTAGGTAATGCAATTGACCATTTGATAAACTAAGAATGTCCACAGGAGGTCACCTCTCTAGAAAGCCCAAGGGCTAGTCACCCCCCTCCTACCCTCTCTACAGGTTGGGCTGTATGTGGTACAGGTACAATCATAGTGTGTTCAAACTGTGTGATTGGGAGGGGAAGAGGAGCACTATTAAAGGTCTTACTTATTACGTTTTTATTTTATTTTGTTTGAGATTATGTCTTGCTCTGTCACCCAGGCTGGTGACACTTAAAAAATTTTTTTCTGTAAAGATGGAGTCTTACTATGCTGCCTAGGCTGGTCTCAAACTCTTGGACTCAAGCAGTCCTCCCACCTCAGCCTGGCAAAGTGCTGGGATTACAGGCAACAGCCATTATACCTGGCCAGTTATTATTAAGGCAAAGACACCTGCGTTGATAATTGGTGGCTCTTGACCTTAGATGCACATTAGAATTAACCCAAGGAGCTGTAAAGACATACTTATGCCTGCCCCAAGAAACAGCAGAATGTAGTACCCCAGACTTGGATTGAGAGCCTGTCTTCACTATCTTTACATGTGATGTTCAACAAGCTATTGACCTCTTGGTTTCCTAATCTGTGAGATGGGCCTTATTTTGAAGACTGAAGCTCACATATTTAAAGCTCAGAGCATAAGTGTCAGCTTCTGTGATCTCTCTGCCCGGAATGCTCTCCTGCCTTCATTTTGACCACTGTGTCACCCTCTGCTTCTGCCCAAGGATTATCTGCCTCAGCCATTACCTTCCCATTTAAATAGTTAGAAATCTAACAAGATGTTAGATATTGAACAATAAGAGTCTGATTCCTATAAGTAGGAAAACACCTGGGATGAGCTCTATGATTGTCAGGACTTACATTTGGAGGCGGTTTCCAGGACATTTCCCAGAGTGAGACAGCCCCAACAGCCTAGTTCTGGCTGAGTTGAGGAAATGGAGGTGAAAGTCTTGTGAGACTGAGGAGGCTAGAATTTGCATGGCAGATTACCAGAAATGAGAAACTAAATAAAAAGGGAGCTTCAGAGAGGCCTCACTCCATGTCTTTGCCTGATTATTGCAGATCTGCACAGGCATGTAAAGCGGTTACGGGGGCCTTGGAAAGAACTAGCAGGTGCACTAGGCTGAAAAGCAGAGAACTGGGAATAGTTTGTGTTTCCACCAGCCTGGGCAAAGAAACCCAAGATATGTAGGGCATTTGGGGGAGTCCTCAGAAGGGCCAAACTTTTGTAGTGGGGTTTCATTAGTCCTAGTATAAAAGCTTCTCTGGAACCACCATACAAAGCTTAAATGCAAGACTTTCATGAATCAAACAGATCTGCCACAAAATCCAACATTCTTTAAAGGAAAACAATAGAATCCAGCACCAAACAAAATAAAATTAAGAATATCTGTATTCCAGCAAGCAATTATTAGACATACCAGGAAGTGTAAAATATGATTTATAATAAGAGAACAATCAATAGGAACAGATCGAGAAATGACAGAGAGAATGGAATTAAGAGACAAGGACCTTAACAAAGTTTATCCTTTGTTTAAGGATGTAAAAAAAGACCACGAACATGATTACTATTAAATAAAAGTTATAAAAAGACCCAAGTGAAATAGATAGAGATGAAAAAATACAAGACAGGCTAGATAGGATTACCAGCATATTACGTGATATAGAGAAAAGGGCATCTGAAGACATAGCAATAGAAACTACCCAAAATGAGGCACAGGTTAAAAAGATTAAGAATAAAACCAAAAGAAAATGCACAAAATACACACTAGACTCTGAGGATTTATTAAACCATGCCTCATATCTGTAACTGGAGTCCCAGAAATGTGAGGAATGGGAACCAGAAACACTGTCTGACAAAGTGGTGGCTGAAAAATCACACAAATTTTATGAAAAATGTAAGCTTGGATCTAGTCAATAAACTCTAAACAGAAGTATCATAAAGAAAATCACACCAAAGACACATCATAATGAAATTTCTGAAATCGGTGTCTAAGAGAAAATCTAACAGCCAAAGGGAGAAAGACACATGTACAGAAGAGTGAACGTGAGAATTACAGCAGACTGCTCATGGTAAACCTTACAGGCCCAAGGACAATGGAAGGTCATCTTTTAAGTCCTAAAAAGATATAACATTTTCAGGTCAATAAAAAGCAAGATGGGCAGAACCTGTGGCTCAGTGGGTAGGGCGCTGGCCCCATATACTGGGTGGTGGGTTCGAACCTGGCCCCGGCCAAACTGTAACAACAACAAAAATAGCTGGGCATTGTGGCGGACGCCTGTAGTCCCAGCTACTTGGGAGGCTGAGGCAAGAGAATGGCTTAAGCCCAGGAATTGGAGGTTGCTGTGAGCTGTGTTGCCACAGTGCTCTACTAAGGGCGATAAAGTGAGACTCTGTCTCTAAAAATAAATAAATAGCAATCTTCACTGTAAGAAATGTGTTGGACCAAGTTCTGTTAGCTGAAGAAAAATGTGCCAGATGGGAATTTTGACCTATAGAAAGAGATACTGAGGACTAAATGGTACATACATGGGTAAATATAAAAAATAGTTTTTTCCCCATTTTTCATTTTCTTCCAAATGCACCCATGCTTCTAACAAGAAATTATAAGCTTCTCTACCACCTCTTTTTAGTTCAAGAGTGGAAAACTCTGCTCCCTATAAAGGCTTATATTGATAAATATGAGTAAAGTGCACACAGGTATGCTTGTAAGAGAGAGAGGGGGCAGGAGTAAACGGAAGAATGTATGTCCCAACTTCACTGATTATTGCTGGGAGGGAATTGGGCCCAGCTCTTCCTTTATTTAGCATTAGCAACTAATTTAAATCACCCAATCCCTAGGACCCCAACACACACTACCCCCATCAGTGGTACTCAGCCTTCAGGCGACAGGGTGCTAGTACTGTTTTAGGACTTCTGCAAGAGGGATCTCAGGACATCCAGTGAGTATCTCTGTTGCTCTCATATCCCAGTGTTCTCTTCAAATGCATGTGTACATGTCTTCCCACCTGGGTTAGAACTGTTTGTGGGCAAGAACCCATGTGACTAGTACACCTGGCATAGTAAGCATTACATTCAACAAATGCTTACTAAATTAGAAGTTGTTTTCATAAATTATTTTTACAAATGAGTATCTGCATCTCAGGGAGCCAAGGCAAGGGTTAGGACTAAAGTGCTTGACTAAAATTTTGGTGGAGTACTCTGAGCATATGCAAAATTATGTAGTAAGATTTCGCTCAGGAATTACCCTGTGCTGACATGAATACTCACCCCAAGATCCTGCCCTTCTTCCTACTCTCGATCCACCATCATGCCTCCTTTTCTGTTTCTGGACACAGCTTAGGAAAATGAGCAGGAGGGCTGGGCTTGTGGCAGCAGAGCTCCAAACAACGCATGGCCTCAACTTCCAATCCATGCTGAAGGGTCACCTTGCCACTTCTCCAAAGGGCCGCTTCCACCCTATGCAGGCTGTTGGGTGTTCTAGGGATGGAAGGGCAGGGGAACCCTCTCCGGACGCATCGACCAAACAAAGTCCCAGTTGAACTGGAGCCCTGAAAGTGATTATGGGTAAAAGGTTCATGGGTGCTGGCAGCTTTATTAAAGCTTATTTTTACATTGATATCATTCTTAAGCAAAAGTCTAACCACTGCATATGTATGCAGTGAGTCCAAAAGACTGTGGAACTGAGTTCTTATAAAAGTGGGCTCTCAAAATACTGTATAAGATCAAAGTTGTTGGATGGTCCATAAAAAATAATTTTCCCAAAAAAGAAAAAAAATTAATAATTTTCCCAGTTAAAGTCCCTCATGCACTCTTGCTTTGATATGGCGACAAAGGATGCTTCCATGGTGCTCTTCTAAGGCCCGTTCCGATATTGATAAGTGATTATTTTCTTCTTTTCAGGAGGTAGGGTGTCTCCAAACGCTCTGTCTGCCAGTCCACTCTTGAGAAACCTTTTGTATTTGTCACCAGCCTTCTCTGGGGTCTGCGTTACACAGAACAGGCTGATGTAGAGAGTGGAGGGAACTCTTTCCTCCTGGGACATGGACAGTTGGGGCGGAGTGCCGGGGCAGAGGCAGAGTTCCCCGCCAACAGAGTAGAGTGTGCAAATGCAAGATATTCCTTAATGCTGTTATAACTTTATCTTCCATGTTAAACTAACAGAAATGCCTCATAGAAACCATGCTGCTCTGTAGAGGCAGCATGCCAGAGCTGACCAAAGCCACATCTTGGGCCCTCACTCTTCCACTTTGGAAGCCAAGGGATATTTTTCACAAGCCTCCTGCATTCACAAGATTACAGACTTCAGGGAGTATCATTATCATAGACTAAACATGTTCAGAGGGGGTGCCGTAAGATCATTTTTCTGCTTTTTTTTGGTAAGACTGTTTTATACATTTCTTTTTTAAAAGATAGGCAAATATCTAAATTTTTACAGAGGTAGAGGCAGTGGGTATAAGGAAAAGAACAAAGATTTAGTCTGATGCCGATCTTGTACTGAATCTTAATTCTATTATTAATAAGACCTTGGAGTAATTATTTGAGTTTTCTGGTTTTTAGTTTTCTTGTACTTAAAAACAAGGAAATGAGTACTTTTGTACTATTGATCCTGAAAACATGCCTGCAAGTTGATTGTAAGACAGTGAAACAATAGATTTAATATAAAAGGAAGGTGAGGGATACTGTTTCCATGTAAATTTTTCTTTTTAGACTCAATATTTGGATTTATATTCTAGGATCTCACATATACCTTATTCTCTAATCTTATTATTTTTTTGCAATTGAACATAGGGTCAGCCTGTTTAAGTGAGGGTCTGGGTGAAGTCAAAGACATCACTTTTTAAAAATTATTTATTTATTTATATTTTTAGAGTCAGCCTCTCACTGTCACCCAGAGTAAAGTGCAGTGATATGATCACAGCTCAAGGGACCCTCCCATCTCAGCTTCCTGAATAGCTAGGATTAGAGGAATATGCTGCCATGCCAGCTATTTAATTAATTTATTTGTTATTTATTTATTTTAGAGACAGGATCTTGCTATGTTGCCCAGGCTGATCTCCAGCTCCTGGCTTCAACCGATCCTTCCACCTCAGCCTCCCTAAGTACTGGGGTTACAGCATGAACCATTGTGCCTGGTCTAAAGACTTTTAACATGCCTAGCAATTTTCATCTTTTTATATTTTTCTGGATTGTATTAGCTCCTATTACCAGTATATATAACCTTATTTTTCTACTTTTTTTTTTTTTTTTACAGTTTTAATGTAAAAATAATGACAAATTGCAGTAAGATAAGTAGTTGCACAAATATTCAGCTTTGTTTGGCTCACACCATCCATAGGAGTTATCTGTTGGAGATGGCTATCAATAGTTAACTGTTTTTATAGACAACTTCCAAACCTCAGTTGTTTACTTCAATATTTTTTGCTCACAAAGAGTCTGGTGGCGCTGACCATGCCTGGGTAGTTTGGCATTAAGACGCAGGATCTGGGTGGTGGCTCCTGTCCTCGGAGGTGCGAGGCCTTTGGGTGGCCTGGGCTGGGTCTGCTCTGCTACTGAGAGGGAGAGAGAGTGAGGAGGAGCTCACAAGGCTTCTCAAGGACCAAGGCTGGGCTGCGGATGTCACATCTGCTCACATTTCACTGGCTGTCAGTTGTCACGAGGTGCCATCTCCGTGCAACAGGGCAGGGAGAGGTAGTTTTTGTATGTGCCCCAGGGAAAACTGAAGGGTTTGGTGACAACTTCTCTGTCAAACTGGATTTTTGGCTGGTGAGCAGCCTTGGAGAAGTCTTTGGGAAAGTCTGTCCATTGCCTGACGTACAGGAGGGGGGTTCAGGTATGTGGTGTAGACTGCCCACACGCGACACTGGGATTTCAGTGTGCAGCACTTGGAAGTGATTGTTGAGTTGTTGAGAGTTGTTGCAGTTAGTAGGACTTACGTGAACATCCCCAGCCCTGAGTTAGCATCGACCACTGGTTCTCAGTTTGACTGGCATAGATGTTAGTTTTCTTTTCTTTCAAGGAAGGAGAATCCTCTTTTCCAAGACAATAGATTTTCCCACAGTCTCCTTTAGTAAACCTTTCTAGTGATGGATGGACTCCACCTAGAATATGAAACCACTTACTTGTTGCCAAAATTAATTTGTCTGTAGTTCAGCTATCTTTATTTTGAATTGTTCTCATAGAAATAGTAAAACATCTGATCATCACTCTTCCTATTTTTCTCTAGAATGTCAAAGCCATGACCCATCCCTAAGTCTTTTCTTCTGGCTCACTTCAATCATTTTTGCTGGGTCTACTTTTCATACATGACTCAGTGGACGTTAACAGTAATTTCCTTGCAGCTCTTTGTGTGTGACAATGTGGGCATGATAATCGTTTCCCACCTGAGAAGCTTCCTGTTGACTTTTCCCAGTCAAAGATGAATGCTCATTTCCCATTGTTCTCTGTCAGTTAACAATGTGTTTTATGTAAGAACACCTCAGGGAAACAAGAATTTCTTTACAAAATTCATAATGTTAACTTATCCTTAATGGGCTACTGTTATGTGAGATCTATCAGCCATACCATCACAGCCAGAGGCTCTTTCTTTTTCTTTCTTTCTCTCTTTCTTTTCTTTTTTTCTTTTCTTTCGTCTAAAGCTATTGTCCTGGGTACAGTGCTGTGGTGTTGTAGTCACAGCAACCACCAACTCCTGTGCTCAAGCGATCCTCTTGCCTCAGTTTTTTCTATTTTTAGTAGAGGCAGGGTCTCACTCTTGCTCAGGCTGGTCTTGAACTCATGAGCTCAAGCTATCCGCCCATCTCAGCCTCCCAAAGTGCTGGGATTAGAGGTGTGAACCACCACACCGGCCACAGCCAGAGGCTTTAAAAGAAGTAATTTTGTATTAAGATCATATGAGTGACACCTTATCCTTTTTTTTTTTTTTTTTTTATCTTGTCCACATCACAAAAACAGGAATTTTCCAAGCCCACTGTCTTCTGGGAAAGAACCAGAATTGGTCCTAGGCCAGCATCATTCCCGACGTCCCCTAGACTCAGATCCTTCAGGATCAGCAGCCACCTGTAAAATGTGCAGGAGCACGTGTTCTCCAGTCAGATGTGAATCTGTCAGCTTCAGAGGTGCTGCGACTCAGAGGCCTGGGGCCTGCTTCCCTACCCACCTACTGGTGGGTTCCTGTGCAGCTCCCTTCCTCTGCTCAGAAGGTTTCTGGGTATTCTCATTTACTAATGTTAAAAATGCCTTTTTCAGATGAATTACTCATTTACAAATTCAGTTGAGATTTTCCTTTCACAGTTTTATCACAGCTGTCGTAATTAACAATGTCAAGTCTTTAAACTCTTTTGTGACAACCTTTAAACTTGTTATGCTTTGCCTGTGGATGTAATTAGGACAGTGTGTTTGGTATCAGTTTATTCTTAAAAAGCGAAGTAAAAGCAGATGAGGTGTATTTATAGACTCATCAACCAATGAATGGATGAAAGAGAAAAAGAAATTAATGGGGAAATGTCAGCCAGCATGGAGGAGGGACCCACTGTGAAGTTCATTTCCAGCTGCCCCTTGATTTACAGTCGTGGGGAAAAAATGATGTTGTAAGACTATTGGGCTTCAAGTAAAGAAGCAGGCAAAGAGTAACATCCTTCAAGTGGAGTCTGCAGTCAGGGTGGGGTGGGCACAGCACTCACAGTCACAGCTCACCTGCAGGAGTCTGCTCACCCACGCAGCCTGGGTGTAGGGAATCAGGAAAGAAGGAAAATTGCTAGAAAATGTAGAAGCTTTGGGACTTGGTCCTGGCCACTTGAAAGCTGTTTTGATTTGGAGCCAAAGACCCTGAGGTGGGGGGCAGGGAGGAGTGGTGGGAGAGAAGAGGGGGCTAGCATGAAACCCCGACCCAGGGAACTCTGTTTTCACCACAGACAAAGAAGGAGAATTACAAAGCTTAAGGGATACAGACTGGCTTCTTTGTGTTTTCTCCCGACCTTGGGCACTACATTTCTTTTATTGTGAAATAAAACACACAAGTTGTCAGAGAGTCTTGGGCATGTATCTGACATTAATGAAGGTGAGGCAGAGCAAATGGGTTGGGCATTGATCACAAAGAAGGGGCGGCACAGTGGGAGGAAATGCGGTTGTTCTGGTGTTCTATTTTTAGCCACCCATATTTCAGAGTCTGGGAGAAATGAAGTGGGCCAGAGGAAAGCCCTGGGGTCTGTAGTAGGTCAGCTGGGGTGAGGGGAGCAGTAGGGAAATGGCTTTGCCAATTCTATTCCCGGAAGCATCTAAAAGAATGTTCATCCATGACCTTTAGAAGAAATTTTTTTGGATTTTTAAGAGAAAGCAGTCAAGAAGAGTTCTCCACAAATTCAGATTGATAATCCCTTTTCTAGAGAATTAAAATACGTCGATAAAAAATAGACTTCATTCGGATAAAAGCATCCCCTGGGGACTCATGAAGGAATGTTGCTTTTGTTTGTGTGGACACTTGTCTCTAGATCCTGAGCCCAGGTTTGTGTCACTGACATCCCTAAGCTTTTCCTCTGCCCTGTGCCTCGGTGAGTTTCATTGTTGCTGTGTAAAATAAGGGCTCTTGGTTTAACTCTCTCTCTCTCAAGAGAGAGAAGATGATACAGGTACTGCTTACAGAAAGGGAGGGGAGGGAAGGAGAGAACAAAGGAAGATGGAGGGAGGAGGCTAAGAAGGAAGGAAGAGAGGAGGAGGGCTGAAGTAGGGAATGGAGGAGGGAAGGAGGAAGGAGGGGAAAACAAGGACCAAGGGTAAGAAACTGCTGCTCCTGTCATTTAATTGAGCCCTTCCCTTTTCTGGGCAGTGTCCGCAGCTGGGGCACATCTGGGGATGCTGAGGAAACGAGTTCTCGGAGAAGGTTTGAGCTTTGTCTCTGCTCACCTGGTTGTTCTGTTGTATAGATAAGGCCTGTGTGTTCATAATCTGTGTTTAATTCACAGAACAGTCACAGGCCATCCCCATCACTTCGTAGTTTAGAGTAGAGCTTCTCAAACTGTCAGGTTACTATAAAAATTTCTAGCAGGGCACAGTGGCTCGGGCCCTTGATCCCAGCACTCTGGCAGCCCAAGGTGGCAGGATCCCTCCAGCTCAGGAGTTTGAGATCAGCCAGAGCAAGAGAAAGAACCCATCTCTACTAAAAATAGAAAAAAAAACAGCTGGGCATTGTGATGGGCACCTGTAGTCCCAGTTACTTGGGAGTCTGAGGTAAGAGGACCACTTGAACTGAGGAGTTTGAGGTTGTTGTGAACTATGTTGACACCACACTCCACCCAGGGCAACAGAGTGAGAATGTCTCAAAAAAAAAAAAAAAAAGATTCTAAACACTCAGACCTAGTTTCTGTACTTAACCTGCAGCAGCATGGTGACAGTGACCTTAGGGCAGCAAGGTCCAGGGACCAGCCCAATCACGGGTAACTGAGCTTTTTTCTTCTCTGCCGCATGCTGGAAGAGGAGCTGTCTTGGGCCACACAGTAAATACACAAACACTAACGAAAGCTGAAAGACCACACAATTCTGGTATTTTTCAAATAATTTGGTTTCCTTATATAATTACGTACTCTTTTCTTTGAGAGAAAATATTTAACTGCCTGAGCAGTGTTGATTTTTTTAAATCACTGAAGTGTTTGCTTAAGTAAAATAAACTATATATGTGCAGTATCTCTGTTACCGTATGGGGCCTGTTTGCATTCAAACACTAGAAGAATGAATTGATTTTAACACTGAAATAAAGAATGGAACAGTTTCTAAAATGTAAATAAGGGCATGGTATTCTGGAACAGACACAGCTGGCTGACACAACGCACACATCCGGGCATGCCTTGTTTTTTCTTTCAATTGATCTTTCTTTACCCAAATATAATGAATTAATGTGGGCCATTGCCTAATTTAGTATAGACTGAAGTAGTCTGAATTCACGTTTCAGGTTGAAACAGCGAGGAATGCTGTAGAGTGTGGAAAAGATTCTAAAGTGAATTTGCAAGTTTTCCTCTTCTACTCTGACTGTTACCAATTCCTGCTGATCCCAAGTTGCCCCAACAAACTTTCCACACAGAGCCTCATAGAATTTATGTCTCTAACAGCCATATGTTGGAGAAATGGAAGCTTGAGTCACAAAGAAATTCCCCGGCTATAAATTTATTATTTGTGAGAAGGAATTTCTTTTTTTAACCAAAAATGAGGAGCAGAGCTGTTGCACTTGGTACCACAGGGAGCAGTGGCGACAGGGCTGCTGGGCTCTGGAAATCATATCCTTGTTACCACTGGTTTACCTTTGGAGGCTGGGTGTAGAACCTTTGGGAGGGTGTATGCACAAGGCCCTGTTGTTTGACGTTGACACTGTATTCGGTTTCAATAGTTCTTTATTACCTTGTGTCTGCCACCCTTTCTAGATTTGACTTTGTCACACTCCAGTCACAAGATTTTAAGAATTACCCCGTAACTGAACCAAGTGAATTCAGTGACCTGTGAGGTCGGAGTCTTAAGTAACTACTAATTTTGAGTGGTGAGACTGAGAATATTTAAAGATGGCACTAGATCCGTGGAGCAGCAGCAAGCTGACGTGTCTGGGCTTGCTGTAGCCGGCCAGTCAGAGGCAGGGACCCCATGTCCCATCCGGCCAGCAGATGCACGCGAGGGTCTGGGGTTGGTGCCTGACTTTGCACTCTGCACTTCGGCGGCCTTGGGACGCTGAAACCTCTTAGCCCCACTCCTGCCCCCATTTATTTGTTCGTGTCCCTTAGGGTCTTTCAGCGTTCGGCATGGCAGGAACCATCTAGCTTTGTGAAAACACATGCAGCAATCCAGCTTTGTCCAGCAGTTTTTCTATGTCCGCTGGATCCGTTTTTGACCTCAGCGTGTGATTTGCCGACCCACTCACACTCTGGGTCCCTGCGCTCTGATTCTGCCCCCCTTCCGCACCTGCTGGTTCCTCCCGAACTGCCGCGTATAGTCTATATTTCCGCAGTGATGACGTTGGCTGCTTTGGTTTTAGAAACTGTTGCACATAGCCACTAATCAAGAGAAAGAGCAAGGACTAGCCCTAAGTGGTCAACGATGCTGATTTCCTTGGCTTTATATTCCTTCTGTTTCCTGGAAAATACAGATGTGCAGAGCGAGCTCTGTGAGTGGTTTAGCACTGAGTGGGTCGGCGCTGAGTGGGTCGGAGCTGAGTGGGTCTGTGGTGGGTCGGCGCTGAGTGGGTCTGTGGTGGGTCGGCGCTGAGTGGGTCGGAGCTGAGTGGGTCGGAGCTGAGTGGGTCTGTGGTGGGTCGGCGCTGAGTGGGTCTGTGGTGGGTCGGCGCTGAGTGGGTCTGTGGTGGGTCGGCGCTGAGTGGGTCGGAGCTGAGTGGGTCTGTGGTGGGTCGGCGCTGAGTGGGTCTGTGGTGGGTCGGCGCTGAGT
>CAUYPK010135661.1:0-15895 GCA_963574355.1 Loris lydekkerianus
GCCTCCCGAGCAGCTGGGACTACAGGCGCACGCCACAACGCCCGGCTATTTTTTGGTTGCAGTTCGGCCGGGGTTGGGTTTGAACCCGCCACCCTCGGTATATGGGGCGGGCGCCCTACTCACTGAGCCACAGGCACCACCTCTTAAGCTTTTTTCTTTCCTTTTGTAGTCATCTCAGTTACAGCCAAACACAGAGCTTAGAACTGTGTAATAAGAGCTCTTCTATTTTTTTCTTTTCTTTCTCTTTCTTTTTTTTTTTTTTTTAGAAACAGAGTCTCACTTTGTTGCCCTCATAGAGTGCCGTGCTATCACACAGCTCACAGCAACCTCCAGCTCCTGGGCTTAAGGGATTCTCTTGCCTCAGCCTATTGAGTAGCTGGTACTACAGGTGCCCCCCACAAGGCCCAGTTTTTTTGTTTTTTTTTTTCAGTTTGGCCAGGGCTGGGTTTTAACCTGCCACCCTTAGTATATGGGGCCAGTGCCCTACCCACTGAACCACAGGTGCCTCCCTCTTCTATTTTCTTTGTTTATTCTTATTGAAAGTTGAATTTAGCTGGTACTTATCATTTTCATTTTAGTGGTATCCTATATTTGAATTTATAAACATTTTCTCTATTTTTTCTCATTTTATTTTTATACTTCATTTATTTGATTTTTTTTTCCCTACCATTATCCAACTTTGTGATTATTTCTGAATTATATCTGAGTTTTCAAATTCCTCCACTGATGGGTAATGGGAGTGGTAATGTGCCAAACTATTCTGGTAAAATGAAATGTGTGCTTATTGTGTGGTGCCATTCATTTAAACTTTGCATTAAAGAATAATGGTAATCTATGTTGTTGAACTTTACTTTCTATTTCTTCCTCCTGCATAAAGTAGACGCTTTCATTTCTACAGAGATATTCATCCAAAGGCTATAAAATATAGAGCAAATTTTAAGTAAGATAACATTGAAAAGCTTAGCTTACCAACTCATTAATTGATGCATGGAATTGTAAAAAGATTTGTCCCAAGTTATAAAACATAGACTCATCTCCTGACTTTATGCTAATACATAGGCAACAGTGAAGTTCACAATTCCACATTCTGTCTGAACACTAAAATCTGTGTTTCCAACAGTCACTTCCTCAGTAGTATTAACCCATCATTTTGAAAACCACTTTGGTAAGCAGATACCTTGAGTATTGAAGAAGGTACCAAAAAGTGTGCCTAAATTTTTGTTGTAGCTTTTTAAAATTCCATTGCAAAACAGTTACTGAAACTTAAAACATAAAACCTGCTTATATAGGAATTTTCTTAGGGAAAAAAGAGAATTAAATTGTGTTTTCCATTTAGATCACTGAGATAAATACACGTTATCTGTGTTCCTTTTCAAGAAAGGCAGTAGAAAACCAGTATTGTAGCTATCTGATAAATCATCCTAATCTTTTAGCAAGTGCCCTTTACAAATCTTAGTAAGATTATTTACATGCCAAATCCATTTATGTGGTGGTTAAATAAACTTGAAGACATTAAGTAGAGACAAGAATGTCTCAACAAACTGTCTATATATACACCAAAAATAGACATTCTGTATATACTCAGAACAGAAGTTTATGTACCCAAATATTTTAAGGTTTCATCAAAGAGAGGAGGCTATTTTCTTTTTTTAATTAACATTATTTAAATTATCTCAATCTGATATTTTTTTTCATTCAGTTTGCTATGTTTTACAAACATGAAGTAAAATAATTTCCAGAATTGCCTCCCATGTATAGCCTGCTAGCAAATACACTTGGTTGATCCATTGAAGAAGATACCAAAAAAAAAGCTTACATACTTTTACCTAATGTACCTGCAACAATATGGCAGAATAGGCTGGATATACAACCTGAAATTTCTCATTCTTTGATTTTACATAGGCCTGAATATAACTTTTCTCTTTTCTAAATGTCTCAATCAAAGTCACGGACACCAAGGGTCCTTTAATGGTGTGACTATGAATAGCAAAGGTTGTCATTTACCTGAGGTCATTCATACATTTCTAATGGTATCTCGTAGATTTAGACACAGTAGTACAAAATTGTACCTCCATAAACTACTTATTTGAGAAAGGGGGAAATGCTACCATTAGTAGCTAATATTGCAAGTTCTAGATACTTTTCTTAACATCCTTTCATTTAGTCTTTCAAAATATGAATTTTGAATATATTTTATTTACTAAACACTATTCAAGATTTGGGGGATACATGCATGAAAGATGTCTCTAAATTCAACATCTTAGGAAGCTCTTTCCAGCTTAAAATTTCTATCAATGTACCATAATTATTCTATGCCAAGTATTAGTCTCACCCCCTTTCTTATAAGAATTTTTTTTTCTTTCTAACACCGGCAATGAATATTTTTCAACATGCAGAAAAATGGTAATAAGAGTAAAATGAACACTCGCATGGTCTTTATCTAGATGTACCAATTATCAATGCTTTCCCTATTTCCTTTGTTTCTATATGTATTTATGTTATGCATAGTTTTTCTGAAGCTTTTGAGATTAAGGAGCATGTATCATGGCCCTTTGCCTCACTTTGGTGTTTACATGCTTAAATGAAGATACTATCTTACACAAATACAAATGTAGACTTAATTAAATTTAAATGTGATACGTTTTCATAGTATACATCCTTATTCCAATTTTTTCATTGACACACTAGTGCCCTTATTGTACTCTTTCCTTCCAGGACAGAAACCAGTCTAAGATCCCATATTGCATTGAGTTGTCATGTCTTTTAATCTACTTTAATCTACAAGAGTCCCTTAGCATTCCTGTCCTGTGCCTTTTATGACATAGTTTCAAATCTTTCAGACTGTTGTGAATAAGGTGATACAAATTTTGTATTTTAATAAACTGCTCTGCATTTTGAGTTTGTCAGATGCTTCTTTGTGGACTCAGGTTCTGTGTTCTTAGCTGCAAAAGTACATGTGATATTGAGTCCTTCTGGAAGTTCTGCATAGGAAAGCGCTATCTATCTGCCCTCCCCTACCCCTTTTAAATAACTTCTTATTTTGGAATAATTCTACATATACAGAAAAGATCACAGACAGTTCCCGTATACTATTCCCCAGAACTAAGGCATTTGAATAGTTTAATTAAATAAACTGCAGACTTCATTTGTATTGCCCCAGGTTTTCCACGAATGGCTTTTACTGTTTTGGAAGCCAATCCAGGGTAGGATGTGGCATTTAGTAGCCTCATCTCTTTAATCCACACTGTTTCATGTCAGTTTCTCAGTCTTCCTTGTTTTCATGTATTGGACAGTTTTGTGGAGTGCTACTCAGTTATGCTGTAAAACATCCCTTAATTTGCATTTTTCTCATGAGGTTTGCATTTCAGATTTTATGTTATTAATAATTTTAATCAGTCAAAATACCCAACTTATCTGCTGAATTGTTACTATTTCATTCCTGATGCTAATAAGGAGGTCAGAGGAAGACACTTTAAAACCATGAAAATATTCTGCTTCTTATAAAAACCTTCTTTCCCAAATTGAGGACTCGTTGCTGATTCTTGATTGAACCAGTCCTTAAAATGATGGCTGAAAAACCAGACTTCCAATTCCACCATCTCTTCCAAATTTACCAGTTGGTACCTGGTATTCTATTGTAAAGAGCCCTTCCTTTTCTATTTATTTATTTATTGCAATTTTAAATGAATGAATTTATATATTATGAATGGCTGTATTTTTTTTCTTTATTTATTTTTTATTATTAAATCATAGGTGTGTACATTAATGCAATCACAGGGCCCCATACACTGGTTTTATATAACATTTGACGACATATTTTCATCACACTAGTTAACATAGCCTTCCTGGCATTGTCTTAGCTATTGTGTTAAGACATTTATATTCTACATTTAGTAAGTTTCACATGTACCCTTGTAAGATGCACCACAGGTGTGGTCTCACCAATTACCCTCCCTCCACCCATCCTCCCCCATCTCCCCAGTAGTGTATTTTTGATCCCCAGCATCAAAAATACACTACTGGGACATAATCAAACTAAAAAGCTTCTGCACAGCCAAGAACACAGTAAGTAAAGCAAGCAGACAGCCCTCAGAATGGGAGAAGATATTTGCAGGATATGTCTCTGACAAAGGTTTTAATAACCAGAATCCATAGAGAACTCAAACATATTAGCAAGAAAAGAACAAGTGATTCCATCTCAGGGTGGGCAAGGGACATGAAAAGAAACTTCTCTGAAGAAGACAGGTGCACAGCCTACAGACATATGAAAAAATGCTCATCATCCTTAATCATCAGAGAAATGCAAACCAAAACTACTTTGAGATATCCTCTAACTCCAGTAAGATTAGCCCATATCACAAAATCCCAAGACCAGAGATGTTGGTGTGGATGTGGAGAAAAGGGAACACTTCTACATTGCTGGTTGGAATGCAAACTAATATGTTCCTTTTGGAAAGATGTTTGGAGAACACTTGGAGATCTAAAAATAGACCTGCCATTTGATCCTACAATTCCTCTACTAGGTATATACCCAGAAAACCAAAAATGACATTATAACAAAGATATTTATACCAGAAAGTTTATTGCAGCCCAATTCATAATTGTTAAGTCATGGAAGAAGCCCCAGTGCCCATCGATCCATGAATGGATTAATAAATTGTGCTATATGTACACCACGGAATATTATGTAGCTTTAAAGAAAGATGGAGACTTTACCTCTTTCATATTTACATGTATGGAGCTGGAACATATTCTTAGTAAGGTATCTCAAGAATGGAAGAAAAAGTATCCAATGTACTCAGCCCTACTATGAAACTATTCATGATTCATATGAAAGCTATAACCCAATTGCATTTTTTCTTAATTATTTTGATACTCGAAGTACCCAATATTTTTTCCAGAAGGAGCCTGTTTATTTCATTTTTAAGTTTTTGTATTAAATTATAACTGTGTACAATTATGAGGGTACATTGTGGTGATCTGGTATAGAATGTGGAAGTCTTAAATCAGACTGATTAACATAAGCATTATCTTACTTCCTTATTCATTGTGGTAAGACTATACTCTCAGTAGTTTTGAAATGTACCATTGCATTAGGTACAATAGGTAAGGTCCCATCATCTCCTTCTGCCCTCCACTCTCTCTCTTTTCCCCTCCTTCTTTCTGGACTAAATTTGTGTTTTATCATTTATATGGATGTGTAGGTGATGATATATTGGTTTTATAACAATATTGAATACTTTGGATACTTTTTTTCCATTCTTGAGATACTTTACTAAAAAGAATGTCTTTCACTTCCATCCAGGTAAACATAAAAGTTGTAAAGTCTCCATCCATTTTTATGGCTGCATAGTATTCCGTGGTATAAATATACCACAATTTGTTAATCCATTCATGGTTTGATGGGCATTTGGGCTGCCTCCATGACTTGGCAATTATTAATTTCGCTACAGTAAACATTCTGCTGCAAATGTCTTTGTTTTGATCACCTGGGTAGATACATAGTAGGTGAATTGCAGAATCGAATGGTAGATCAACTTTTAGTTGTCTGAGAATTCTCCAAACTTCTTTCCAAAAAGGCCATATTAGTTTGCAATTTACCAGCAGTGTAGAAGTGTTCCCTTCTCTCCACATCCATGCCAACATCTTCAATTTTGGGATGTTGTATTGGGGGCTAATTTTGATGGGGTTAGTTGATATCTCAAAGTGGTTTTGATTTGCATTTCTCTGATGATTAAAGATGTTGAACATTTTTTCATATGTTTCTTGACCATTTGCCTGTCATCTTCAGAGAAATTTCTGTTCAAGTTTCTTGCCCACAAGGAAATGGTGTTTTCTTGTTCTTTTCTTATTGATTAGTTTGAGTTCTCTGTGGATTCTAGTCAGCAGACCTTTGTCAAAAACAAAGCCTGAAAAAAGCTCATTCTAAAGGTTGTCTGTTTGCTTTAGTTACTGTGCTGTTGGCTATGCAGAAACTTCTTAGCTTGATAAGATCTGAGTCATATATTTTTAGTGCTGCTTCAATTGCCAGGGAAGTCCTCCTCATAAAATATTCTCCAATGCCAACTTTTTTGAGTATTTCCCTGCACTCTTTTCTACTATTTTTATAGTTTCATGTCTTAAGTTTAAATCATTTATCCAGTGAGAATCAATTTTTGTTAATGGTGAAAGGTGGGGTCCAGTTTCAGTCTTCTACAGCTCACCAGCCAGTTCTCCCAGCATCATTTATTAAATAGTCAATCTTTCACCCAATGAATGTTTTTAATAGGCTTGTCAAAGATCAAATGACAATAAGTGACTGTGATCATCTCTTGGTTCTCTATTCTGTTCCATATATCTACTTGTTTTTGCACCAGTGCCATGCTGTTTTGATCACTACAGATTTATAGTATAGCCTGAAGTCTGGTAATGTGACACTTCCTTATTTCTTTTTATTTCTAAGTAATATATTGGCTATTCAAGGTTCTTCCTGATTCCATATAAAACAAAGTACTATTTTTTCAAAATCTTTATGTATCACATTGGTGCTTTAATAGGGATCACGTTAAATCTGTAGATTGCTTTGGGTAGTATGGACATCTTAATAATGTTGATTCTTCCTAGCCATGAGCATGGTATGTTTTTCCATTTGTTAACATCTTCAGCTATTGCTTTTCTCACAGTTTCATAATTCTCTTTGTAGAGATCTTTCACATCTTTTGTTAGCTAAATTCCCAAATATTTTATCTTCTTGGGCACTATTGTAAAAGGAATAGAGTCCTTGACTATATTTTCAGTTTGATTATTTTTGAAATACATAAAAGTTACTTATTTGTAAGTATTGATTGTGTATCCTGAGATGCTTCTGTGTTCCTTGATCACTGCTGAGTTTTATAGTTGAGTCCCTGACATTTTTAAGATGTAAGATCATGTCATCCCCAAACAGTGAGAGTTTGATCTCCTCTGACCCCAGTTGGATACACTTAATAGCCTTCTCTTGTTTGGGAGTTTTCGAATAGATGATGCTATTTCAGTGGTTGGTATGGGTCTATTCAAACTTTTTGAAACTTTCTGGCTGAGTTGAGGGAGATGGCATGCTTCCAGGTACTGGTTCATTTTCTCCAGATTTTCATATTTTTGAGAATAGACTTTTTTTAGTAATCATTGAAGAATTTTTGAATTTCTGAGTTTTTGTTTATTGTTTCTGATTGATGCTATTAGAGATTTTACTTTTCTGTTTCTGGTTAGGCTAGCCAAAGGTTTATCAATTTTATTAATCTTTTCTAAAAACCAACCTTTTATCTTGTTGATCTTCTGAATGATTCTTTTGCTTTCAATTTCATTTATTCTGATCTAATTTTGGTTATTTCCTTTCTTCTGCTTGATTTGGGGTTGGATTGTTCTTTCTCTTCCAGTTGCTTGAGATGACTCATTAAGTTGTTGGCTTCCTCTCTTTCTGTTTCTTGATGAAGGCTTGCAATGCTACAAATTTCCTGCTTACTGCCTTTTTAGTATCCCACAAGTTTTCATAATTTGTGTCTTCATTATCTTTTTGTTTGAAAAAATTGATGATTTCCTTCTTAATCTCATCTTTGACATACCTATCACTCAGCATAAGGTTAGTTTCTAAAACTTTGTTTGAGTATGAAGATTCCTGTTGCTGTTGAGTTCAACTTTAAATTCATGATGGTCCAAGAAGATACAAGTAATAATTTCTATTCTTTTCAATTTTTTGAGGTTAGACTTGTGTCCTAGGATATTATCAGTTTTGGAGGATGATCTGTGGGCTGATGAGAAGAATATTTTCTTTGGCAGTAGAACCCCTGCCCAACAGAGAGAGATCTAGCAGTGGATAAAAATCAACAGGCAGTTTGTCCTGCAAACCTGAGAGAATGGAGCTGGTCCTCTCTAGCGAGTGGCCAATTGCCCATCAAAGTTCCAGCTGGGTATGAGCATCCCTGCCCCCATGGGCACAGTCAGAGCTGGAGGTATGGGTCCCTATCCATTAGAAACAGTTAGAAGTGGAGAGTCAATCCCACTGCTGGCCAGGCACAGTCATAACCAGGGGACTGCTCCTCCTCCTTCTACATATCCCTTTATTCCCGTGCCCTCCTTCTTCCCCATGACTCACAGATTCTGTGCTGCTGTTCAATAGCTCATACTATCTCTCAGGGAAAGGCCAAACTCTCTGGGCTCTACAGGGGGCAGAACTCCAAACCACCATACAATGGGGGAAAGGTGGACTGGAAGTTCAGGATTGTAGGGAAAATATTTGTTCAATTTTATGCTGGAAAGTGTGGTGTCTAAGTGGGACCTCCCTGATGAAGGAGATTTGGTGTTTAGAAGCTGTCTCCAAAGGCATAAATGAGAGGACTTTTGTCCGCTGCTGGCTTGCTGAGTGCCCAAGGCACTTGAGGGAGGGGGTATCCCATCCTCTAGGCAATAGGTTTTGTACCTGTAATTTGTTTTCTTGAATGGTCTTCCTTGGAGTCACAGTTTGCTGAACTTCTTTC
The DNA here is from genome assembly GCA_963574355.1 of Loris lydekkerianus. Taxonomy (NCBI): domain Eukaryota; kingdom Metazoa; phylum Chordata; class Mammalia; order Primates; family Lorisidae; genus Loris; species Loris lydekkerianus. Next base: position 8,493 of record CAUYPK010135661.1, read on the forward strand.
TTGGCTCAACTCCCACCTTTGGCTTCATAGAGTTCAATTCTGTCCAGGTTTTCTCTCTCTGGTCAGGAGCCTCTGCTGGGTATTGCTTCTAGTTGGCCATTTCTCCTGCACCCAGAAGAAGCCTTTTTGTAACTGGGAAAGGTGTGGGTTGAATTTCAGTCTTTTGCATGTGGTTATTCAGTTCTGCCAGCACCATTTGTTGAATAGGGATTCTTTTCTCCACCGTATGCTTTTGTTTGGTTTATCAAAGCTCAGATATCAAGTAAAGATTGGTTTCATCTCTTGGTTTTCTATTCTATTCCATGTTTATATCTCTATTTTTTGTGCTAATAGAATGCTGTTTTGATTACTGTGAACTTGTAATATAACCTTAAGTCTGGTAGGATGATGCCTCTGGATTTGTTTTTATTACTAAGAATTTCCTTGGCTATATGTTTTTGTTTTTCTGGTTCCATACAAAATGAAGTACTATTATTTCCATTTCTTCAAAATATAATGTTGGCACTTCAATGGGAATTTCACTGAATCTGTAGATTGCTTTGGATAGAATAGACATTTTGACAATATTGATTCTTTCCAGGAAGAAGAGGATAGTATGTTCTTCTGTTTATTAATGTCTTCGGCAATTTCTTTACTTAGGGTTTTATAAATCTCTTTGTAAAGATCTTTCACCACTTTTGTTAGGTATATTCCTAAGTATTTCACTTTCTTGAAGCTACTGTTGAAGGACTGTGTCCTTGATTTGCTTCTCAACTTGGCTGTTATAGGCATATACAAAGGCTGTTGATTTGTGGACATTGATTTTATACTCTGAGACACCACTGTGTTTCCTGATCACTTCCAGTTTTGTCTTTGAGTCTCTGGAATTTCCCAATTATAAGAACATATCACCTGCAAAAAGCAATGGTTTGACCTCCTCTGCCCCCATTTGGATGCCCTTTATATCTTTCTTTTGCCTGATTGCATTGACTAGAACTTCCAGCACAATGCTGAATAATAGTGGTACATAGTGGACATCCTTGTCTGGTTTCAGTTCTAAGTGGAAAAGTTTTCAGTTCTCCTCCATTCAGTATGATGTTAGTTGTGGATGTGACATAGATAGCTTCAATCAGCTTAAGAAATGTGCCATCTGTGTCTATTTCTTAAGGGTTTTTGTTATAAAAGCATACTGAATTTTGTCAAATGCCTTTTCTGCATCTACTGAGAGGATCATATGGTCTTTGTTTTTTTTATTTCTAATGATATGGTGTATTACATTTATGGATTTGCATATGTTAAATCAGACTACATGGACCTTTAAATACTTGGTCACTGCCTATTTTTCAAAACCTAGCTCAATCATCTTCTCTTGGCTGTAGTTTTGTTGTTGAGCCTGCTTCATACTCTATTCTATCACTGTCTGTTATCTATCACACAAGTATTTATTCCTTGGATCCTTACATTCTACTATAATTTACATGCTTGTAAGCCTGCACATTCATTGAGGATGTGAAATTGTTCAAAACAGGGTATATTTCTAATGCAACTCTGGATCCCAATCCCTTCCACATGTTGCCTGTTCAATAAATGTTTGTATAATTTGAATACCCAATACAACTAGTCAAGACATGTATAAGGGAAGAAAATTGTTGGCTAAGGTCGAGCACAGATTTGGAGAAAACATGGTACAATTGACACTCATACATCCTCTTTAACTTCTGATCAAGATTTTGTATCATGTGTATTTAATCCTACAATAATTTATTGTTCCACTTTATTAAATTTTATTTAATAGAGGTAGGAAATTTGTGCTTTGATGGAAATGATAAAGAATTTTGCTGAACATAAATATACTTAAATGATTCTTTCATGGTTACTTCACATCAGTGTAAGAAGAATTTCAGAGTGCTCATATTATCTTCCCATTTTTCTCATTGGACCTCTTTTAACCTCCTTTTCGTTATACACCCTTTCACCACATTTTATTCCTCCCTGTTATTTTATCTCATTTTTATTAAAAGTAGCTTCTCAGGTAGTGAGAAATTCTCGTCTCTAATTTATCAGATTTGTAATGTTTCTAAAGAATAAAATTATTCTTTTGTTTAATCCAATCGATGGTTCTTCAGTACTGATTGAAAAATTTCAAACCCTTTCACATTCCCCATTCCCTCCATGTTTTTAACCCTATGCAATTGCTCAACCCCAACTTCTTCAGTTTTCTTGCAAATATTCCAGGCTTCAAATAATTTTGTTGTGGTTCCACTCTTTGATGCCTTATACATTCTATTGCCTCCCCCTGAAATGCCTCCATAGGTATTTAGCTTTTCCTCTTTTGTTTTAGACATGAGGAATCATGATGTAGTAGGAGAGGGGCTGAAAAACAATAGCTTTAATGGAATTTCTGAGTTAAGACTCTGGCTTTTTAACAGATCAATTGTGTGACCTTCAGCAATTTTAGTTTTTACTCCTTTGTTTCGAGTCTCTTTATCAGAAAAAAAAAAAAAAAAAAAAAAAAAAAAACATTAAAATATCTAACTACCAAATATTGAGAAGATCAAAGATAATTTATCTAAAGCATTTGGCCCTTTGAGGACACTCAGGACTGGTAGTTTCTCAATGCCATCACTTTGCTCAATGCTCCTTACTTTTGAAACTGTGGCCCACTGATAAAAATCTTTCCTTTCTTCTAGCACCTACTGTCATTCCCATTTATCTCAAATTAATTACTAAAATTTTGTATTAAACTTTTTTTTTTTTTGAGACAGAGCCTCAAGCTGTCACTCTGGGTAGAGTGTCGTGGTGTCACAGCTCACAGCAACCCCCAGCTCCTGGGCTTAAGAAATTATCTTGCCTCAGCCTCCCAAGTAGCTGGGACTACAGGCACCCACAATAATGCCTGGCTATTTTTTGATTGTAGTTGTCATTGTTGTTTGGCATGTCTGGGCTGGATTCAAACCTGCTACCTCTGGTGTACATGGCCGGTACTTTAGCCACTTGAGGCCATAGACACCCAGCCTATATTAAACTTTTATTACTCCTCTTATATTGATGAAAGATACTTGCCTTCATCATATTTCCTGCATTTATCAGAGATGCTAGCATATTTTAATGACTCAATAAAGAGCTAATGAATTGAAGAAAATTGATCCTATTAAAATATTTAATTCCCAGCTACAGAGAAATGCAGTGAAATAAAGATAAAAAATGCATGTCATTCTAAATGCACCAACAGTGTAAATATAATTTATCATTATTTATTTTATAAATATTTTATTATTTAAATGGCAAGGATGTTTAAAACATCTAAGGAGCTCTTAAGTTGATGATATTGGTGATGGAATTTAACTCTCATTCAAATCAATACCACTCTCACGTTCAAGAAAATGTCTTTTGAAACAGGTAAAATTGCTAATGGAAAAGACATTATTTCAAGACCATTTTCTCAGCACAAGGCTGAAATCAGATATTCAGGTGGATCAATTATATTCTAATTGTTCATTGCCCTTTGAATGCATGAGCGATAATTTGTTTTCAATGAAAATTACACAGGATTAGTTAAATAGAAAGAGGGCCCAAAACACAGAGCCATGGAAAGTATATGCTGTGATTTAATATAACACATTCATGTAACTATTTAGAAAATTTGGTAGATTCCATAGCTGTTCAAATATTCTAAATTGAAGGAAGATACTGTTAACTCAAAAAGTGAAATCATAAGTAAAGTTGAAAGATATTTAGTATTTGACAAATGTTTTGGTAGTAAGGAAAGAGTATTTGCCAAAAGTTCCAGTATTATTTATAACTTTTTGTTACTATTTGTTTATTTAAATTCCACTTATTAAAATTAAAGCTCTTTACTTTTCATGGATTTTCTACTTTCATACTGGGATAGTGTATTCATGAATAAAACATTCATCCCAAAGTGGGAATATCTTTATTCACTTTTAACATGCTTATTCTCAAAAATTCAGAAAACAAATGTAGATATTTATATAAGTCAATGAAAATGACTCATTAATTCTACCCTCATGGAATAAGAACTGATAATATAACTGATCCATAAAACTATTTTTTACTGACATGTCATGAACTTATTCACCTGTCAGTACAGTTTTCAAAGTCAGGACAAATGTTCTATTTAGTAAGTAAGGTGTGATGACCACTTGCTTTTTTATAGACTTAGTAATCCTTATTGGGATCCATTTTGGTCTAATGGGTTTTTCACATATTAGTTTATTATAATATTTGTTAGTATAAATAATTCTAGCACTACAATAACATTCTTGCATACATCTCTTAATACTTGTCTAATCACTTTCATATAGTTAGAGTTGTTTAAGAAAATCACTGGGCAGAAAGATGTATATTATACTATGTAAGACAAGGCCTATGTCCTTTTTTTTAGGTCATTTTTTTTTTAATTCTCAGACTTTTCAGGGGTGCATGTGTTTATTTATATACTTTGCTTTTTTACAGTTTGAGTCAAAGTTTTAAATGTGGCTTCACTCAGATAGTGTGCATTGTACATAGTAGGTGTGCATTTACTTATTCCCAACTTTCCCCTCCCCTAATCTTGATTTTCATTGAGATTTACTTTTGTATGTGCCCTAAAGGATCGATCCATCAGTTCCAATTTGGTAGTGAGTACAAGTGTTTGTTTCTCTGTTTTTGCAATGTTTCCCTTAAAAGAATAGTTTTCAGTTCCATCTCGATTGTCACAAAAGATACTAGATCTCTATTTATTTTTAGGGCTGAATAGTACTCCATGGTCTTCATGTACCACATTTTATTAAATCATTCCTATATTGGTGGGCACTTGGGTTATTTCTCTTAACTCATGTTCATACTCTAGAAACAGCCACCAAGACCAAGGTTATAGAAGATCCTGATTGGTTGAGCTTTGGTCATGAATAATCTATCCGGCATGGTTTGATCTTGGCACTTTGCTAGAAATTGGGAGAAGGCAGTTTCCAAAAGAAAACTGGAATTCTCTGTCCAAAAAAATAAGATGAGGAATTCTAGGAAGGTAAAAACAGTTGTCCACTGATGAAGCAATGTATTATAAAAGATTACCTACAGAATGTAAGTGACCACCCAGACTCATGATATTCTTTAGTTGTTAAGAAAGACAAATATGATGTCACACATTTTCTCTTTAGGACATAGTGATAAAAATACTTTACATTTCTGTAATTAATTCATTATTATTATTATTTCTGTTAGAGCTTTTCACTGTTTAAACTGTTCTATTTTGCCATAAACTAATAGATAGACACACCTTTTAATAGAAACTTTAAAAAAATGCTTTGTATGTAATCTGAAAAATTATGCTTGTTGCTCTGGGGATAACTGAATATAAATATTTAAAATAATACCCACTTAAGTCATTGTCTGATGAATAGTTTGTTATAAGTTGGTAATGAAACTGAAGAACGTTGATTAGGTTAGGATATAAAGTATTATAATAACCTTTTTCACTGGAAAGAGCAGTCTCAGGAAGGTATATTAGCAAATGCACTTTTCTGTACTGAAACAATAGAGTAGCAGTACATCAGAAGCAGTTGATAAAAAAGAAGATCTTGGTTATTTTCTCTTATTAAAATAAAAAAGTCAGATTACAGTACTCGTCCTATATCCGTAGAAGATACATTCCAAGCCCCCAAGTGGATGCCTAAAACTGTACATAGTACTAAAATCTGTATTTCCCATGTTTTTTCCTTTGCACACATGTCTGTGATAAAGTTCAATATATAAATGAGGCACACTAAATGATTAATAATAAAATAAAACTATTATAACAATGTACTGTAATAAAATTTACATTAAGCTGTTCTCTCTTTGTCTCTCCCTCAAAATATCTTATTATAGCATACTCACTCTTCTTGTGGTTATATAAGATGATACAATTCCAACATGATAAGATGAAGTGAGGTGAATGCTAGAGGCACTGTGGAACAGCATTAGTCTATTATTGTTCTACTGACAATTGTCAGAAGGAAGATCAACTTCTCTGGTGATCCTGGAACTTGAAGCCATGATGATGTCCATTGCTGGATTTCAGGAGCAGAAGACATCAATGATTAAAAGGCAGATAGCATGCACAGCATGAATACACTGTGTAAGGAGATTATTCATGTCCCAGGTGGGACACATGTTATCTCATTACATGACTCACAATGGGTGTGCAATTTAAAACTTTAGAATTTTTCTGGAATTTTCTTATATTTTTGAACTATGGTGAAAATGTGGAAAGCAAAACCACAGATAGTCTAGGACCAATACAACACCTGCCAGTTCACTAATTGGTATATTCCTCATTGTGATCAAGAGCAAAAACATGGCTTAAAGCTTCACAACATTAAAATTATTCTCATATATTCAGGAAGCTTAAGCTGCAAGTTAAAGATTCAAGGTCAATTTAAAAACATGCTTTACTGAATTCAGGAATAAAATTGGAATTAGATTAGTGATTTTCTTTTTTTTTTTTTAGCGGTTAAGAAATAATGAATAAGGAACTAAACCTTACTGATCTAAATTTAACCTCAGTGGGAACAGTTTCCTTAAAACTTTGTTCTCTGGGTTAAAAGAAAGGATTTCTAGCCAATTTTCAATATTGTGATTACATTTTATCGCTTGAAGAACATTTCATTTTCTTTTTCAAAATTATTGATATTGAGTACATATGTAATTCTACTTATCCATAGCTGTGAAAATTGTACATGTTGAAGTTGATTCACTATTATTTACCTGGATCAGTATCTACTAAAGCCAGTGAGGTATCTAGAATATAATAAATTATGTCTTGAAACTCACCATGCAGTAGAAAATTAGAGGAATCACAATCCTTCTGTGGGCATTCTCTTTTTAGAAACCTATATTTATTTTCAATCAAGAAGATTAATAAGTTCATTTTGTATATATAATAGAAAGAGGCACTGCAGTAGGAACCGCAGATAAATAAATAAATGCCAGTGTTCCCTCCCCTCTGACTTGTGAACTAACATTCTAGCTAGCAAAGAAAGAAAAAAGCATCAGGTTAATAAAGTCAAATATTGTGAATCATGAATTCTAGCTGGAGAAGTTGAAGTGCTTTTTTTATTTTATTTTGTATTTTTACAAAATGTGGGATATTCATCAAGTAAGTCAAAGAGGAAAAGGAGGTTTACTTTTAGTTGTCACCACCATTAATAGTGCACCTTTACTTTTTTAGTGTCCTTAAACTCAATTCTATTGCTCATTTAACTTTGTTAGCCCTGTACGACCGAAAAAAAAAAAAAAAAAAAAAAAAAAAAAAAAAAAAAAAAAGTTTAAAAATGTTTTAATTGAACGGTAATTAACTTTTATGTTGGCACGAAACTTTCCCCAGTCAACGTGCGTGGGGGTTGGGCAGTGAGAAAACCAAATAGACTTATGGGTTATGCTAA